>CAUYPK010108444.1:0-43272 GCA_963574355.1 Loris lydekkerianus | reverse complement strand
TACCCACTAGTGTAACCAAAAATGACAGGCTTTAACAAAAAAAAAAAAAAAAAAAAAAAAAAAAAGGAAGAAAGATTTTGAAATATCATTTTGAACTTCTAAGCATTGACTTATAGATAAGCAGAATCTTGGTATAGTTTGGTTTCTCTCGCTCTCAACTGTGTCTCAAAGCAATTCATTTCCACCCCCAAACTGAGTATAATGTCATGGAAGACAATTCTCATATACGACTATTTCAGGAGGGAACCAGTGCTGCTCCTGGTTCATTTTTGAGTAATCATTTGGAAAATAAGTGATGAACTGTAGAGGAAAGAATACAGCAAGCTGCTCAGAGACAGGACCAGCTTGTAGATTACTATTAATCTAATTACTTTTCCTTTTTCTCTACTTTAGAAAAAAAATGCCATCTATACTTCAAAACATTTATATCAGAGTGGTTCAAGATATTTGACGATATTATCTGTTTCAACATACATAGTGAATGTGGAGGGCAAGATTTTCCACCATTTTACCGGGAGATAGAAAGGAAAATGACCTGCATCGGAGTTACACAAAGCTTAGATCTGAGTCCAATGCTCTTTGCTGCACCTCAAAGTGTTTAATAAAAATTCATTGCCAACTAATAGACTGGAAAAATTTAAGAATATTTTTAAACATTTTAAAAAATATTTATGTTTTAAACTTCCTTATATGTAGAACAAACTATAGGATTGAAATAAATCTTCTTGAAAACTTTATCTTACCCCTAATAATTATTACTAGCAGTACTTTTGTACAAAGTGGATATTTGGAGAATTTGGATAACACTGGCATTGTTGGTATTCTGAGCTTCTCTCTGATAGCTGGATGAACAGAACGTAATCATGACATATGTCTGTTAATGCACAGTTGCAAAAGCACCAACTTTGGTTCAAATGTTCTGCTTTCTGGGTGCAATAATATGGTAACATATTAGCAAGGTTTTGAGCAAGGAGCCAAACATTTTCCTATTGCACTGTGCAGGCTGCAAATCATGTCCATGTATCTACAGAGTGAAGTAATATGGACATTTGGAAGGTTGACTAACTTTTGTCTGTTACAGTTTGAATTAAAATATCAAAGAAGTTAACAGACCAATTACAAGAATGAGCTTCTGTAAGGTTTTGCCTTACTTTCAAGAAATATCAAGGTAATCAGTGAGAAAATATGGTTCATCTAAGAGAGTTATTGAAACACGTGGCCAATTTTATGTAGGTGATTTTGAATGAGAGGGTGAGAATTCATGCATGAATTCATAAATTCATTCAAAAAAGGCCATGAGTACCTGGCACGT
Organism: Loris lydekkerianus; assembly: GCA_963574355.1. NCBI lineage: Eukaryota > Metazoa > Chordata > Mammalia > Primates > Lorisidae > Loris > Loris lydekkerianus. Next base: position 41,960 of record CAUYPK010108444.1, on the reverse strand, counting down.
ACTAGGCATTGCTCTAAGTGCTGGCAAACAAGATATATATGATTAGGTTATGATTATATTAGAAATAAGATTAAGTTTAGCTGAGAGCAGCAAATGCCCCCCCAAAAATAACATCAGCCTAATCAAGATAGAATTTGATTTCCCCTCATTTATAAGGCTGAAGGAAGCAGTCAAGAGCTGTTTGTTGTTGTTGTTGTTGTTGTTGTTGTTGTTGTTGTTGTTAAGAGACAGAGTCTCACTTTATTGCCCTCGGTAGAGTGCCATGGCATGAAACAGCTCACAGCAACCTCTAATTCCTGGACTTAGGTGATTCTCTTGCCTCAGCCTCCCAAATAGCTGGGACTACAGGTGCCCGCCACAATGCCCAGCTATTTTTTTGTTGCAATTTTGCTGGGGCCAGGTTTGAACCCGCCACCCTCGGTATGTGGGGCCGGCACCCTACCCATTGAGCCACAGGTGCCGCCCAAGAGCTGTTATTGTTAGCTGTGCTGCCTAAAGTCCTTAGGGACCCAGGCTATAACTACGTATCTGCTCTGCCACCTCAGGGGCATATCTTCATCCACAATGGAGCTACAGCTATCTCATACATATTCCAAGCATCAGGTGGAGAAAGAAGGAAAGAAGCATGACCAAATATTTGCCAATGATCTTTTAAGGAAATTTCTCATAACATGCTATACATTTCTGTGTTCTCATTTACCAGAACTCAATCCAAGGGTTCAGGGAGCCTGGGAAATATGTCTTTCATTCAGGCATCAATATGTTCAAATAAAGATCAGATAAGATCTAATAGGAAAAAAGTGATGTCAGCAATTTCTGCTACACATAGCTCCAGGCCTCTTTTATCTAATACCCTAACAGAACTGGAGGAGGAAAGAAGGTGTAGGCAGAGTTAGCTTAAGGTGTAATTTACCAAGTTCAAGAAATACCTACAAAGGTAATGGTAATTAGCAACATAACTCAGATACCTCTTTCTCTAGAAAGGCTTCCCTAATAACCTCTCCTCACACTCACAGGATGGATGCCCATTTTAAAAACTCTGATCTTTCATCTCATGCAGTATCTGTCATGCCATTCATTGCTGACAAAACAACTGTCCACTTCTCTCTTACCCACTGTTTGCCACCCCAACTTGACAGTGATGCTTTAAGCCAAAACCTGAATTTATATTTCTTTGTATCTAAAGTATTCCTAGCCTAATATATGATAAATTAGATTCATGAGTAGTTTTCATTACTTGAATTGGTTGAACAAATAAATTATAAATAAAGGCTCTCTAATCAAATGCAACAAAGATCCCATAGAGTAAAAGAGTTTCTCAACTTATCAAAATACTTAGCACCAAATTCTTTGTTTATGAACACAGTTGAATCTTTTTTTTTTCATTGATATTTAGAATATCATCTGATCTCCTGGGCATGTTAAATATTGCTGAGAAATGGGATGAACTGCATTTTGTCAATAGTGAATGTTATGACAATTATAAAAAAAAATTTTTTTTTTTTTACAGTTTATAGCCAGGGCTGGGTTTGAACCCGCCACCTCCAGCACATGGGGCTGGCGCCCTACTCCTTTGAGCCACAGGAGCCACCCATAAAAATTTTTAAATCATTCTTTTATCAAGATTATTTTTAAAACTCTCTAAAAATATTCTAGTAAAAAACATAAATAGCTAATTCTATCCACTCTATAAAAATGGCAAAGTTTGAAAAAAGAGGGGAAAAAATGGCAAAGTTTGGGTGGCAGCCGTAGCTCAGGGGATAGGGTACTGGCCACATACACAGAGGCTGGCGGGTTCAAACCCAGCCCGGGCCAGCTAAAACAACAATGACAACTGCAAAAAAAAAAAAAAAAAAGCTGGGTATTGTGGCAGGCACCTGTAGTCCCAGCTACTTGGGCGGCTGAGACAAGAGGATTGCTTGGGCCCAAGAGTTTGAGGTTGCTGTGAGTTGTGACACCACTGCACTCTATTGAGGGTGACAAGGTAAGACTCTGTCTCAAAAAAAAAAAAAAAAGGTAAAGTTTTGCTCAGGATGACCCAGTTGGAAATAGAATAACACCCTGACTCTCTAACCAATGTTGTCTCTAAGGTCTACACTCACATAATTGTAGTGGGGCAAACCTCCAATAGAGATCAAGACTTTCACCAAAATGGGTTCCACACAACTCTCCCCTTCTCTCCACACAGCAGTAGAAAGAGATAAATCTAAGCTCATCTGATTCATTTTTCAGCCCTTTTCATTTAAAAACTTGTTCACATTTCTTATTGTAATTATTCATAACTTTTAAAATTTTTTCTTAGATCATACACATATGTTCTTCAGCTCAGAAATTCAATAGATAAGACACTTCTGAATTTCTAACTGCTTGGTTTTAAGAAGAACATATCCTAAATAGAAGAGCTTTGTTTAAAAGCCTCCATTTTCCCCCCAACACTGTACACAGTTATTTTATGATTCATTCAATTACTAAACATTTGTTGAATACAAATTCTGAACAAGGCAGTGCCTGTGCAAATGCAAAAATTTGCATTTGCATTAAAGTTCCTTAATTTGAGCTAGATAGTATAATACAATTAACTACAGATATTCTAGTTTAGATTATTATTTATATAATTTCATTTATAACTAAATCAAACATTGAATTGGAGACTAAGGAAAATTGGTTAAAAATCCAATATATATATTTAACATATTCTATTTATATATATATATATATATATATATATATATATATATATATGGTGTGTATGTTTACAGTTTTCTTTTCTTTCTTTTTTCTTTTGAGACAGAGTCTCACTATGTCACCCTGGGTAGAATGTCCTGGCGTCACAGCTCACAGCAACCTCAAACTCTTGGGCTTAAGTTACTCTCTTGCCTCAGCCTCCCAAGTAGCAGGCACTACAGGTGCCCACCACAATGCCCAGCTATTTTTGGTTGCAGTTGTCATTGTTAGCAGGCCCAGGCCAGGCTCGAACCTGCCACCCTTGGTGTATGTGGCCAGAGCCTTTACTCACTGAGCTACAAGCACCGAGCCTGTTTACAGTTTTCTATTAAAAGATATGAATGGTCAGATGGAAAAAGAATTCTTGCTTTAAGCAAGTAGTGACCTAAAACATTAGACAAAAATAGTCTATTTAGACAGTACCCATAATGGGTAAAACTCTAACAATGATGGGGAAAATGAGTGTCCTTTGTTCTTTCATTTATCCTTTGGGCTTAGGGCATGAGATCTGGTGACCTTTGTCACTTAGAGCTACATATATCAACAGAGATTATAAATTAATGTAGGTTTTCCACCCCAGTCCATTCAGCTATATTATTTGATATTTCTAAGTACTACATATTACTGTTATCAATATTACTGTCCCTAGGAAGGATTTATATTTAGAGGAAGGACTGTAGATTGCTTTAATAAAGTAAATACTGCTGAATTCTTTCTTTCAGTGTCTCACTCAAAATAACTACAGATCCTCAGTATTCTTAAAGCCAGGTAGACAGCTCTCTACAAAGCAGCTATTTTCATACACTGCTGTGCTGCTCTTGGTCCCATGCCATTTTTTTCTTCTCTACATGGGGTAATCTATAAAAAGCAAAAGAGAGTGTTAAATCCAAGAGAAGATAGAAACATAATTCACTGGCAGGTCACAATAAGACAAACAGAAATAAGTATCAAATATGGAGTGCTTTTTAAAACATAAAGTACTATATTCATGTATTATTAAGTATTATTATTCATTTGTTTAAATAATGTTTATTGAATACTAGGTGATGAGGATAAATACAATGCTTCGTAGAGGAAGTTTGAGGAAGAGAGCAAGATATAAACTGCACTAATTTGGTAGAGAAGACATGGGAACAGGGTGGAAAGAATAACAAGGCTGGTGCAAAGGAATTAAGGACGGTTTCTTAGAGAAAGTAACTTTTGAGTTAAGAATTTAAACATCAGGGATGGCACCTGTGGCTCAAAGGAGTAGGGCGTTGGCCCCATATACTGGAGGTGGCAGGTTCAAATCCAGCCCCGGCCAAAAACTGCAAAAACAAACAAACAAAAAAAGAATTTAAACATCAGTAGGGGTTTGTTACATAAACACAGAAGGGGACATTATAAGGAGGGACAATTGCATGCACAGGGGCTTGAAAGAGCCTGGCTTGTTACAGAGCAGTAGGCCATGCTCTATGGCTAACATGTAGGCTGGCAGGGCTCATACCAGAAAGGGCCTTGAATGACAAGCACAGGCATGGGATTTTATCCTCTGAGGCCTTTGACCCATGAGAGAACTTTAAGCAAGTAAGACACATAATAAGATTTTTTTTTTTTTGAGACAGTCTCACTTTGTTGCCTTCAGTAGAGTGCTGTAGTGTCATAGCTCACAGCAATTTCCAACTCTTGAAACCAAGATTTTGCATTTAAAAAGACAATTCGGGTGGTAGTGAGGAGTGCTTACACTAGGATATGAAAAATAAAGAGAAGATAACTTTGTGATATATTTAATGGATAGTTAATATAATGACAACCAACTAACTGTGGGAGAATAATACTGAAGTTTCTAATGTGAGTATTGGGCTAGATAATAGTACCATTTAATAAGAAGGTAATATATGAGGTCATGCAGGATTTGGAAGAAAAGTGACTAGTTTTGGCATATTCAGTTTGATGCTCTTATGGAAAGTCCAGAAGAAATGTCCCAGAATGAACATGTCTGGAAGGAAATCTGATACATCATCTAGAACTCAAGAGAGAGGTCTAGGGTGGAAATACAGATTTAGATATTACTATCACATTGGGCAGTGGTTCTCACATGTTAGTGTGCATAAGAACCACCAAAGTGCTTGTTAAATGCAGGCTCCATAGGCTACCTCACAGAGGTTCTGGTTGAACGGGTCTAGGAGGGACCCAGGAATCAATATTTAAATGAGCTTCCCCATTGATCTGGCTGCAGGTGCTCTATTTTAAGAATACTGCCACAAATGCAGGAGGAAAAACAAGGAAGTGATGCCATGAAACCAAAAGAGGAAAGTTTTCAGAGGTAACAGCAGTGACTACATGAATACAGCAGGGAAGTAAGGCAAGATTGGAACTGAGAATATCCACTGGATTTAGTAGCCTACAGGGGGACATGGGTGGCCTGGAAGAGCAGGTGTGGTGAAACAGAGCAGGTACCAACTGCAGTGGAGCGACTCAGGGTGAGGAAGTAGACACAAGGCATGAAGGAGAAAGCCTTGCAGATAGAAACTGAAATCTAATGTTTGAAGAAACTAGTTCCAGTCCTAGGTCTGACACTTAATGGCTACATTATGAAATATCTCCACGGATCCCATTTTCCTCTTTAAAACATGTGTGATGTCTATGTTACAGAGCCCTTTGTACAAGTTAAACATGATAGTGCTTGGGAAAAAACTGTGGAAATTGTCCTCTCAAACTTTTCTATGAATAAGCCTTCTGAGTGGCAGAAAAACTGAAACTATTCTGTAGCGCAGACATTTTACTTGTGTCTATTCAAAACATCTCCAACTTCAGTCACTCAAGTGCTCACCCCATAAATTCACAGGACTTCAGAGGGAAAAAGTGTCATATGGAATGTCTTAAATAGACCTATGTCCTTGCTTTCCATGTAAGGATCCAGAGGTCAGAGTGGAAAGTGGAGGTTAAAAGATTTATCCAAAGTCACACAACTAATGAATGGCAAGACCAAGTATAAAATCTAGCAAGACTCCTGCTCCCTGCCCCTGTATTATAATGTACTTCTTTTCTTAAATATTCTATTTAAATTTTGATTATTCTCCTTTACAGCAAAGAGAGAAGCAGATAATTAGAGCCTCCCTGTTGGGTAAAGCAAGAGAGTTTAATTTGAACTAGTCCAGGGGTTCACACGCAAGCTCCTTGAAAACACTTTTAACTATGCCTTCCCTCTTATTCTCTATGCCTCCAGGAGGCAGAGGCCCTAAATTTTGTGTAGAAGCCCAGCTGCAGACAAGGCATCAGAGTAACTAGTGCTGCTGCATATTTCTTTCAATTCCTCCCTTTCATAACTGAAGAGCACTCCAAAACATCAACATGAAAGACTGTTGTTCAAGACAGACCTTGAATAGTTCGAGGGACACCCTTGAAAAACAACCATTATGGATGATTTATAGTCTATGACAAGGGTGGAGATACTACTTCCCCAACTATGCTTAAGTACTTACATCCCCATCTCCCTTTCTAAGCTGCCCAAAGCAGATCAAATCTTTTAATTCCCATCACCCAGGGGAACTGCTGACCCATAGAAGGGATCCTAGATAGCAGTGGTCCCCAACATTTTTTTGCACCAGAGATGGTTTTAATAGAAGGCAATTTTCTATAAGATGGGACGAGGAAGGAGGAGGAATTGGATTCTTAGAAGGAGCATGCAACCTAGATCCCTCCCACGCCCAGTTTATGGTACAGTTTGCTCTCCTATAAGAATCTAATGCCCCAACTGATGTGACAGGAGGTGGCACTTAGGCAGTGATGCCAGTCATAGGGACAAGCTGTAAATACAAATAATGCTTCACTTGCTTGCTGGCCACTCACCTCTGGCTGTGCAGCCTGGTTCCTAACAGGTCACAGGCAAGTGCCACTTTCCTGGAGTTTGGAGACCACAGCTACATAGTATACGGCTGTTGAATGAATGAATGAATGAATGAAATAATTTTTCTTTTTCTTTTTCTTTTTTTTTTTTTGAGACAGGGTTTCTGTCGACGGGGCTAGAGTGCAGTGGCATTCATCATAGCTTATTGCAACCTCAAAGTCCTGGGCTTAAATGATCCTCCTGCCTCAGCCTCCCAACTTGTTGATACTACAGGTTCCCATCACCATACCCAGCTAATGTTTTCTATTTTTTACAGAGACGGAGTTTTACTCTTGCTCAGGCTGGTCTTAAACTCCTGACCTCAAGTGATATTCCTGCCTCAGACTCCCCAAACTAGGATTACTGACATGAACCACCAGGCCCAGGAGAATGAAATAATTTTATCTGGAATGCTCTCACTTTATTCTTTAACCAAAAAAAAAAAAAAAAACTTAATAAATTGACTCCAAATATTATTTTTCTTCCTTGCTTTAGACTACACTAATTAGATCATATTTTTAGCCTTTCACTACAGACGTTTCATTGTATATAACACCTTACAGTTGAGTAAAGTTAAAGGAACTATTTACAATATTCCTTACTTTGTGAACAAAATATACGTATGTTTGCTCGGCGCCTGTGGCTCAAGCTGCTAAAGCGCCAGCCACATACACCTGAGCTGGTGGGTTCAAATCTAGCCTGGACCTGCCAAATAACAATGATGGCTGCAACCAAAAAATTCCCAGTTACTTGAGAGGTGGAGGCAGAAGAATTGCTTGAGTCCAGGAGTTGGAGGTTGCTGTGAGCTGTGATGTCACAGCACTCTACCCAGAATGACAGCTTGAGGCTCTGTCTAAAAAAAAAAAAAAATATATATATATATACACACACACACACAGACATATGTTATAACAAATATATTTGGAAAGGCAACCTAATAAAGTTACAGAAGTTTGTTGGTAGATTTTTAATAAACATCAATACATATGAATAATAGATGTTTCTTAATATTAAAAGGAATTATTTTCTCTCTCATGAACTTCCTTCTCCACTTTCTAGAACTCACATTTTGTTTCATTCTCTTTAAGGGGGGAGACAAATGATTAGCTGTTCTCTAATATGTCACCTTGTTCTTTTTTCCTTCACATATTTTAGGAAACTTTGAGTTTTTCTTGTCATCTATGTGTATTTTTCTGCCTTATTTGAACTATAAGCTCTCTAGAACTAGGATTTTCCTCTATGTATATAAAGTGAGTGACATTTATTTTTAGTGCTTAGTACTTTTTAAACCTCCTCTTTTTTTGGATCTACTGTAAGGATAATATTTCTCCAAAAGGCAAATCATGATATAAGAAATTGAATAGTCTCCTAGGATAGAAATATGAAAAAAATTACGATAAAAAGCAGAGGTTAGGTTTGAGTCAGTTATTGAAGAGGTATGGGGTAATAAAAAGAGGATATGTTATTGAGAAATAACTCTATTGGGAGGTCGAAGCCCTGGGAAGAAAATTAAATTCACTACTAACCATTCCCATGCTGGCTCAAGGATTTGGAGATTCAGTGATGGAAAAGGGGTGATTCCTACCCTGCCACAGTACAGGAGACACACATGTACACACAACTAAAAGATAAAGTGGAACTTGATAAAGACATAGTTACAGAGAAAAGGCATTCTAGGAAGACTGTAAGAAAAATATAATCTATTCATTAAGATTGGAAATTATTCAGAGTGCCCAAGATTCTATTATAATTGGGGCTGCTTTTATTGGCTCCTGAAAGCCATTAGGCTGTTATTCCCTGTATTCAGAAGCATGCCTCATTTTGTATACATGTCACTAAAGTTTTATTTACTCCTTTCCTAAATTTGGGGACATATAGAACTGCACTTAAGATTCTAGATTACCATTTAAGTACCGTGAATACAATTTCTTAGCAAACATCTTTTTGTTAAGTGAATGTTGCTTAAAAAATATGATTTGTACTGGCTAACAAACATGAAAAATGCTCATAGTCCCTAATTATTAGAGAAATGCAAATCAAAACCACCCTGAGATATCATCTAACCCCAGTGAGAATGGCCCACATCTCAAAATCTAAAAACTGCAGATGCTGGTGTGGATGTGGAGAAAAAGGAACACTTTTACACTGCTGGTGGGACTACAAACTAATACAACATTTTTGGAAGGAAGAATGGAGAACCCTCAAAGAACTCAAGCTAGACCTCCTATTTGATCCTGTAATCCCATTACTGGGCATCTACCCAGAAGGAAAAAAATCCTTTTACCATAAGGACACTTGCACTAGACTGTTTATTGCAGGTCAATTTACAATCTCCAAAAATGTGGAAACAGCCTAAATTCCCACCAACCCAGGAATGGATTAACAAGCTGTGGTATATGTATGCCATGGAATACTTTACATGGAGATTTTACATCCTTTGTATCAACCTGGATGGAAGTGGAACACATTATTCTTAGTAAAGCATCACAAGAATGGAGAAGCAAGAATCCTATGTACTCAGTTCTCATATGAGGACAGTTGATGACTTAGTACATGGTGGGAGGTGGGGGAAGGGGAGAACAGAGAAATGGAAGGAGGGAGCGGGTGGGAGGGTCACGGTGTGTGACACAACTTTTGGGGGTGGGACACAATTGTTAAGAGGGACTTTATCTAACACATGCAATCAATTTAACCTGGTTCTTTGTACCCTCGATGAATCCCCAACAATTAAAAAAAATGATTTTTACTAATGAATCTTGTAATATCAAAAGATTCAGAATTAAAAGCAATCCAGTACAGCATATGATCAACTTATAGACTTCCCAGTAGCAGCCAGTCAAAAACTCAAACACTATAGCTAGACTAACTGGTACTAGATTTCCAAAGCTATGATGATCTTAAAAGATTCACTTTAGATTTTTTTATTTGTAATGATAGCACCTAATAAAGTTACAGAAGTTTGTTGTATAAAGTCAAAAGCTCTTGATTTCCTTGCTATGTTATATCCAGTAACCACTGATGCTAATGCGGAACATTTCCTGCTAGTTATTCATTGATTTTTTTTAAAAGTCATTTTTTTCCCCAGAGACTGGGCAGGAGATAAGATGTCAAGAAGTAATAAGTAGTGAAATGAAAGAGAAGAATGCAAAGGAATCAAAAAGAGAAAATCTTAAAGTGCTGTTTTTTTTTTTCCTCTGTGTATGCAGATGGACGGGAAAATTATAGCAGTAATTGCAGACTCTTTTGCACTGAAGACAGAATGGCCTGGGAGAATTAAAGTATGGGACAAAAAGGTCCAGTGAAACTGCATTCTCATTCAGGCCCCACCTGACTTGCTGGATAAGGCTCTGGCCAAGGTCATTTGCCCTTTCTGTGCCTTAGTTTCCTTAAACATTGAAAAACATTATTTGCCTCTTTAAGTTACTGAGAAGATGAATGAGACAGTGCTTCTGAAGTACCCAAAACTGGTCAGAAAAAGGTGCTATAAGAATACTAAGTAGTACTGTATGCTGTTGGCATGAGTCATCTTGCTGCAAAGATGCATAAGCAATTCCTGGTGTGGTGGAGGACCAGAGACAATGAGAAGAGGCGAGACTGGATGGTATTAATAGTGAGTATCTCAGTTGCAGTGAAATCTGTCCTCAGTCAAAGAACTAAATGGGGGAGGGGACAAAGCTTGTTTTTTTTAATTGCAGGCATACATTACAGATATTGTGTCTAGACCATGGCCGCGTAAAGCTAGAGTCATGCAAAGTTTTGGTTTCCTAGTGCATATAAAAGTTATGTTTACATTATAGTTTATGCTGTAGTCTATTAAGTGTGCAATAGCATTATGTCTAAAATGCACAAACCTTAATTAAAAACACTTTATTGCTAAAAAATGCTAATGATAATCTCAACTTTCAGTGAGTCGTAATCTTTTTGCCGCTGATGGATCTTCCTTTGATGTTAATGGCTGCTGACTGATCAGGATAGCTGCACCTGAGGGTTGGGGTGGCTGTGGCAACTTCTCAAAATCAGAAAGTTTGTTGCAATAATTGACTTTTCCTTTCATGATAGATTTTGCTATAGCATGCAATACTGTTTGATAGTATTTTATGCACAGTAGAGCTACTTTCAAATTGGCATTGCTGCTTTATCAACTAAGTTTATATACTATTCTAAATCCTTCACTGTCATTTCAACAATATTCACAGCATCTTCACCAGGAGTAGACTTCATCTCCCTTTCTTTGCTCTATCCTAAGAAGCAACTCTCCACCTGTTAAAGTTTGATCATGAGATTGCTGTTCCATCTTCAGGCTACACTTTTCGTTCTCTTGCTATTTCCACCACCTTTACAGTTGCTTCCTCTACTAGTCTTGAACCCTTCAAAGGAATTCATAAAGATTGGAATAAAATTTTTCCAACCTCCCATTAATGTTGCCATTTTAACCTCCACAAACCATGAATGTTCTTACTAGCATCTAGAATGATGAATCTTTTCCAGAACATTTTCAATTTACTTTGCTCATTATCTGTGGGAGTTATAGTATTATGAAATGTATTTCTTAAATAACAAAACTTAAAAGTTAAAATGACTAGTTGATCCATGGGCTGCAGAAGGGATATTGTGTTAGCAAGCAAGAAAACAACATTCATCTTCTTGTACATCTCTTTCAAAGTTTTGGGGTAACCAGATGCATTGTCAGTGAGCAGCAATATCTTGAAAGAAACCTTTCTTTTCTTTTCTTTTCTTTTCTTTTCTTTTCTTTTCTTTTTTTTTTTTTTTTGAGACAAAGTCTCATTATGCCACCCTCAATAGAGTGCTGTGGCATCACAGTTCACAGCAACTTCAAACTCTTGGGCTTATGCGATTCTCTTGCCTCAGCCTCCCAAGTAGGTGTGACTACAAGCACCTGCCACAATGCCTGGCTAAGGAATCTTTTTCTGAGCAATATATCTCTACAGTGGGCTTAACATTTTCAATAAACCATGTTATAAACAGATATAATGTTATCCAGGCTTGCTTTGTTGTTCCATTTATGGAGTATAGGAAGGATCTATTTAGCATAATTCTTAAGGACCCTAAGACTTTTGGAATGGCAAATAAGCACTGGCTTCAACTTAAAGTCACCAGCTATATTAGTTAGCCTGTAACGAGTCAGCCTGTTCTTTTCAGCTTTGAGCCAAGAATTGACTTCTCTCTAGCTATGAAAACCCTGTTTGGGATCTTCTTCCAACAGAAAGCTGTTTCATCTACATTGAAAACCTGCTATTGAGTGCAGCTACCTTCATCAATGATATTAGGTAGGTCTTCTGTGGAATTTGGTGCAGCTTCTGCATCAGAACTTGCTGCTTCAGCTTGTACTTTTCCTTCCTTAAACCTCAAGAACCAATCTCTGCCAGCTTCCCACTTTTCTTCTGGTGCTTCCTCTCACCTCACTCAGTTTTCACAGAAAACTTTCTCCGTATCAGTATTAAGGCTGTTTTGCTTTCTTTTCACTGAAGGAGCATTTTTAATTTCCTTCAAGAACTTTTTGCTGGGGATGGTGACTCATCCCTATAATCTTAGGTACCAGAGAGGATGAGGTAGGAGGAACACTTGAGCCCAGGAGTCTGAGGTTGCTGTGATCTAGGACAATACCATTACCCTCTAGCCCAGGCAACAAAGCAACACCCTGTCTCAATAATAATAATAATAAATAATAAAATAAAAACAAAATGTGAAACTTTTCCTTTGATTGACAACTTGGCTAACTTACTGGTGCAAAAGGCCTACCTTTTGGCCTTTCTTGGCTCTCCACTTGCCTTCCTCACTAAGCTTAAACTCTTCTAGCTTCTGATTTGATTTAAAGAGATGTAGGACTCTTCCTCGTAGAACACTTAGAGGCCACTGCAGGGTTATTAACTGGCCTCATTTCAATATTGTTGCTTCTCAGGGAATAAGGAGGCCTGAGGAAAGGGACAGAGACTGGGGAATAGCCATGGAAAAGAGATCACGCAACAGTGAAGTACACTGTTTTTTTATGAGTAGAGTTTCAGGCTCTTCAAAACATGTACAAAAGTAACATCAAAGACCACTGATAGCGAAAATAATGAAAAACTATTGTGAGAATTACCAAAATGTGAACAAAGATACATGCTGCTGGAAAAATGGCACTGACAGACTTGCTTTATGTAGGATTGCCACAAACTTTGGATTCCTTAAAAATGAAATGAAATACCTAGGAAGAGCAATACCTGCAAGAGCAATAAAATGAGGCGTGCCAGCAGATCAAGGTGGTTATAATAACACGACTCCTGAAACCCCACACCAGCTCCACTGGGGCTTTGCCAGTTACCATTATGGGCAAATCACCGTTTCTTTACACTTCATTTTTTCTCAGTCTGTAAAATGGGAATTACAGTAACATCTACAGGTTTATTGAGGGGATTTAAAAATGTTCACTGTCACGAGGACGCTGTAAAGTAAGCAATTGTAATTTATGGGAGACGGGAAAGCAGAAGTCCACATTGATAATAAGTGAATCTTTAAAAACAAGTCAGGCAAAAAGGGGAGTCTTTATTTTATAAAACATTATGTGACTGAAGGGACCTAGGAAGAGAAAAACTTGTTATGTGAAATCTAAATCCACTCCTATTTCAGGGGTCCACGTACTATTCAAATCTTTGATACTTGGCACACAACACACAAACAGGAAAGGCCTTCCGTGTGCTTTAATAAAAACAGCTTTGTATTTTAAAGTGATATATGTATATATGTGTTTGAACAATCTCTTGGATATCCAGTGGCTCTTATAAAACAAAGCTCATACGCAGTGCTTTTGTTGTTTTAAAGAGAGAGAAACGAGGGCGCGGGGATTATTCCGCTCCCTTTGAACCCTGCTCCGGGCTGGGAAGCCTCGGGGCAAAGCCCTGCGAGCAGGACGCGTTTTTTTTTCCCCCTAATCGATCCCGGAACCTTCGCGCGGGCGAGGAGGCGGGAACTCGGGAGGGGCGCGAGGGAGGGGTCAGGCCGCGGGGCGCGGCGCCGCTCGCCCATCCCCCGAGCGCGCGGCGGGCGGCCGGCCGGCGGGGACGATGCGGAGGAGCGGCGACGCGGGCCGGACCCAGCCAGGCCGGCGGGGCGGGCGCCGCCCGAGGGGGTAGGGCGCGCGCGGGGGCGCGCCGGGCCGGGAGGCGCGCTCCGGCCGCGCTCGCTCCGCGCTCCCTGCGCTCCCTCCTCTCGCTCGCTCGCTCGTTCCCTCCTCCCTCGGCAGCCGCGGCGGCAGCAGGAGAAGGCGGCGGTGGCGGCTGGGGATCAGACATGGCGGCGGATCTGAACCTGGAGTGGATCTGCTCCCTGCCCCGGTCCTGGACTTACGGGATCACCAGGGGCGGCCGAGTCTTCTTCATCAAGTAAAGAGCCGGCGACGGCGCGGGGGGCCGAGAGGGGGTGGGAGGCCGGCGAGAGCGGGAGGGAGCGCCCGGGTCGGTGCCCCTGCAGCCCCTCGGCTTGCCCGCGCGTCCCCACTCACGCTCGGTCTCTGCCCCTTCTCTCACGCCTGCAGCGAGGAGGCCAAGAGCACCACCTGGCTGCACCCCGTCACCGGCGAGGCCGTCGTCACCGGACACCGGCGGCAGAGCACAGGTAACGCCGAGCCCGCCCGGCCGAGAGGAGTTGGGCTTCGCCGGGAGGAGGCGGCAGAGCCCGGGCCGCCCTGCGCCCGACATCCTGCCCGGAGCCCTGGCCCTGCGAGGCGGCGAGGCGGGGCGGAGGCCGGCGGGGGCGGCGGGGGCGGCCGCAGGTAGAGCGGCCGCGGGGGCTCCGAGCCGGGAGTTCTCTCCGGTCCCTGGGCGCCTCTTCCTCGGCTGCCTTTCTTCGGCGTTGGGAGACGGCGCCCTCTTCCTGCGCCCTTTCCCCCATCCCAACCTGGACGGTATCCCCTCAGGCGGCCCCTTCTGCGTCCGCGGCCACTCCTAATTTCCCCCGCACCCTGCAGCTTCCAGTCTCCCCACCCCCAGCATCCTTTAGGAAGCCCTTCTCCACTGCCCTCCCTGCAGCCCCGGGACCCTGTCGCTCCCCCGCCGAGCTAACGTCTGCACGTTTCTCCCCCTCCTGGGAGGGCTGCCGCCGCCTCCTGCTAGGTGGGACTTGTGGGTAGGTGGCTGATTGAGGAGAAGAGGAGTCCGGGGGTGCTACGATCCTCTCTGTGACAGGGAACAGCTCGGGAAGCGCTTGGCGCGTTCCCTCCTGCCACGGGAGGAGCAGCCGGAGCCGGAGGAGGCATTCCCAGCCGCAGTTGCTAGTGATACGGATTCAAAGTCCCCGGCAGCAGCACGGAGGTTGCACCGACAGCCAGGAGGCGGTGGGCGGGCGAGGGGGTGTCCCGAGTATGTGCACGTGGGCCCAGGGGAGGGGGCTGGTGGGGACGCGGATCTGCCTGGTGGCTTTGGTAGCTAATTTGAATGCTAAATGTGAGTTGAGCTGGTGAAGGGTTCCTTGTAGTTTAAGTGCTGGTCTGGCTTTCTTTTGTCATTCTTTGTTTACATTTGTGAAACTTGTTTGTCTTTGAAATGGAACATGTGTTCCCGGACTGGCCTGCCTCTATTTCTGGTGGTTGGAAAGGCTTGAGAACAGTTTGGATCGAGAGGCCAGTTTCAGCTGTCCTTTAGAGCTGTTCTCCAGGTTACTTTCTCTCCAAGTCTGAGATTCTGGGATCGAAGTTGCCAGGATGTTGAACAACCCTGCTTTTATATTAAATGCTGGAGTTCGGTGGAAGTGACTAATGTCTCCAAATTTGCAAAAAAGGTGGAGGAGGAAAGGGAAGGCTGGTGTAGCAAGCACGATGAGGTTACATTTTTAAAGACATTTCTGACTAATACACTGTCATTTCTCTTAATTCCCTGGTGCAGTCTTTTGCTTCAATATACCTTTCTAGTGTTTTGCATACATACTTAACTTTGATGGGGTTTTTTTTGGGTTTTTTTTTTTTTTTTTTGCTTTTATGGATAGTAACAAATTGATTTCATGAAAGACAATATGGTGTTTAAATGAGCCTCATTGTCCTGTGGAATTATTTAATGCTTATTTTGGTTATGTGTAATATAATTGTGGGTCTTAATTACCTCCCCACAGATTTGACAAACATTCACACCACAGGAAAATTTCATTTTCTTAACATGATTTCATACTATTTTTTTTTTCCTGGTTTGATTTACTTTGCTTGGATTCTGTGATATTCTACACTTAATCGATGGCTTTTTATTTCAGAGATATTATGATTAAATCCAAACCACTTTGTCATTCATAAGTGTTATGTAGCACATAAAGATATCATTGGTCGCCAGAATCATTTCCAAGTTATTACTTGGAACTTCATATTTCTTAATGTCAAGATTCAAGCATATAGAAATACACAGAAGAATTTGGTGTCATATTTCTTTTCTGATAATTAAGTACTTAGCAAGTTCTTCCTTCTCAGCAATGGTAGTTCCTAGATGCATTCATTTATGTGACTAGAAAAATGGTTTTAAATAATGTGAGTAGAAAAATGGTTTTAAATAGACACAATATTCCCCAGAGGCAGATGTTGCCTCTTATGCACAGATTTGGCTTTTTGCCAAGTATTCCTAGGTATTTTACCTAGGATTTAGAAGGTTTCCTTTTGCTGTTTGGGGGTGCCAGAGCATAGTTTCTCTCCATCCTGATCATTAGAATGTATGATCATGTTACATAATCTGTAATATTGTTGATTCCTTTCTCGTGATTTTAAATTTGAACTGCCATTTTAAAAAAAAATGTATCTGCTGTTAATTTTATTGCTCGACCCACACTTTGTTAGAAACCTACTTCAAATAGCTAATCACGAAAATGAATAATTAAAATGGATTGAGACTTGTTTTGCTATCTCACTGAAGTAATATTATTTATATGTGTGTTTTTTAGATTTGCCTACTGGCTGGGAAGAAGCATATACTTTTGAAGGTGCAAGATACTATATAAAGTGAGTTTTTTGACTTTTGGGGTTTTTTTCCTTTGTAATGTGAATAGTGTGATAAATGTTCAGTTAAATAGTTGTGTGCCCAGTATGGTCATGACTTTCTAAGGTTTACTATATGGTGTTGACTGTATTCTTTATTTTGTATAGTGTTGAAATTCTAAGAGAAAAAATTGGCACTCTTAGTTTTCTTATGTTATTTGCTCAAATACTCATTGGTTTGGAAATCAGATTATTTATGGCCATAATTACATTTTTTTGGTGCTTCTGTACATATATATTCCTAGGTGATGGAGAGCATTACAGTCTTGTGTCTTTAGCTTTGTGGTACTTAAAAAATAATCTTTGAGTTAGGCTGCCATCTTTTTTTTTTCTTTTTAAGTGAATTCTGTGCTGTGTGTATTTTGACCAGAGCTGTTAATAGGTAGCAAAAGCTAGGTATTTATTTGGTTCATCTGATGAACAGTGACGGGGCAAAAAGTAAAAATAAACAAAAATAAATACTGCATATTTCACAAGTATACGTAGAAGCATTGGTTATAATTTTGCTTTCCTTTATTTAAGTATATCTAAATCAGTATGTTTTATTGGTGTGTTTGTGCTTGAATAAAAAGGCTTTCAATGGAGCTTGAGAAAAAAGACCAGTCAATACCAACCTTAAAGCCGATTCTATAGAATGTTGAACTAATTTCTATTCAAATTTAACTTAGTAGGTCTTAGAGACAAATACAAAGCTAGAGGTCAGCATCATGTCAGAAAATGTTTAATCACCCAAGAAAAAATAAAAGTGGTTTTGGTTTTTTGTAACTATCAGAAACTACTTAAGAACTTGTGTTGTTTAAAAAATTTATTTAATTTTAATGAACTGAGGTTGAAAGAGAATGTTTAAATACAAGATTTGGTTGAGACTTCAGTAGTTTATTACTAATAACATACCTACTTAAAGTTACCTTTATTTTATTGAGAATAGTAAGTTGCTCTTACTAATAAGTGGCGTTTTTTAAGGTCATGCCATACTTCCACTAAATTGTAATTACCTATATGGTTCTTTAACATTTTAAAAAGGATATTTATATAAAATGTCAAGGGATATTTATAGATAGTAGGAATGCATGCTTTTGGATGTAGAAATAGAAAAGGCAAAACATACAGGAACACAGTAATTTCATGATGCAGTCCTCTGAATGGAGATTATGCTATACATTATTAGATGGCCTAAAAAAAATAAATACTTGAATAAAGTGCATATACCAAGTGTTTTTCTAGTGGTTATTTTCATCCTAAATTAAAATGAATTTGTATTGTCTTAAAAAGAATGCTTTTTTTCCCTGTGTAGTTTTGGTGTTTCTGAAGAGTTTTCAGTTGAGGTCATTTAGCCAATGTAATTTTGATTGCCTACTGTATATTAAGCCTAGTTGATCATATAAGAAGAAAGGTAGCATTTGAGTTCTCAATATTTTAACTTTTGTGAGTGCATGCATTCTTGGATGTTTATTTGACAGTACAAAATGTTACTCTTTGTTGGCTGAATATGCATGTTTTAATTTAGAACTAAGCTGTTAGGAAAAAGATTTTGAGGTTGCTTTTGTTATACTAGCCATTTTGATTAGATTTTCTTGTGTGTTGACTCAAACTAGAATTTTATATGATTTTCTGAATAAGTTTCTCAGGAAAATTAAGACAATATTAAGAAACCTGTTTTACTTAAACTCTGAAGATATTTAAATTTGTAGGTTTTAAGAATATGGTTGGTATTAATAGATTGCCAATAATCATTTAGAAAAGTAGCAGTGAACAATTTATATTACAAAATGAATTTTTTCTAAAATTTAGCATATTGTAGAAATCTATCACTCATTCAATTTTTAAGTAAACAAGCCATTGACAGATATATAATTTACTGAATGTTAGGTGCTATACTGCTTTATCTTTTTGGGTTATGTCAGAAGACTAATTTCTTTTAAGATTATTTAAATTTCAAATGGAGGCTATAACTTCCTAGAACCAATTTACTTGTATTGTGATGAGCACTTAAAAATGTTTTATTCTAATACAATAGGAGTATACTTATATCTTAAACTTTACAATGTACAGAGTGCCTTCACATATATTATCAAATCTCATGTGGATTGTTATTAAAAATGGCACATTGCCAAAAATTTTATCTTTTGAATATTTGTTATTTTTCAATATCTCTGATAGCTGGATCTAATGTGAGCTGAGAATTCCAGATTTACCTACAAGTAGAGTTGCAAGGGAGGGGAAAAATGTTTCTTTGTCAGTTATTAGAATTCAGAATATGAATGAAGGTCGGGAACCTAACTGCTTAAGAACACTAGAATGAATTAACTATGTATTTCATATTTAAAATTGTTTTTTGTACTTTACTACTATAATATTATAGCCAGATTTTGATTACTGGAGAATTATAATGCTTCAGAACAGTTCATACACATCATATTTCTTATTCAGATATATTTTCGTATTCATGACAGAAGAGTTTTGGACTGATTGCTTACATGTATAGAGTACTTTATGCTAATTCATTAAGTACAATACAACTATGAACTGTGGTCTCAACCTTCAAGGAGTTTCTAACAGAGAAAAGCTTGCAGTGTATTAAGGTGGGAGAGGGTGTGGGAACATGGACATGTGTGGTGCTAGGCACGTCAGCATAGCATTAAGCTCATATAATCCTCACCATAGCCTTTTTTTTTTTTTTGGTTATCTTTTTCATTTCTTCAGATGATGAAATTGAAGCTCTGAGATGTTAATCCTGTAGTATAGCTTCACTATTAGTCATAACATTCTAATTAAGGACTCTGGGCTAACCTCCTGTATATCTAAAAATATAGGGCAGTAAACCAGGTCTTACAGTATGTGTCCAATGAGTTGTTTTAGGACTGAAGGTGTATTATTTCTGAAAATAAGTACAGTGGTTAGGTTAGTAGACCAAATCACAAATGGTTGTTTAACCCCACAAGAACCTGTTGTCTAGTATTGTATTAACAGAGTCTTAGGACTTGGTCATTTCTTTACATATACTTGGAGGTGCCTTGAAAATGCCACACACTGTTTGAGGTGCTTGGAATACAATAACCATACAGCAAGGGCCCTAACTTCCTGGAGTGTACAGTCTGTGGGAGAAACAGACATTAAAACAAAAATGGAAAAAACTTGTAATTTATAAATGATATCTTCATAGAGGAAAAGGGCAGCATGCTATGACTGATGAGGGAAGTTTGCCATAAATGTTGTAAGTTAGAGTTTCGAGGATATGGGGTACTAGGACTAACACCTACAATGGACCTTGTTGTGGAATCTCATTGCCCTTGTCTGTAGCTCCAGGGCCACTACTCAGGACCCAGTCTGCTCGGTCTCTTTTCCTCATGGTTCCCGTGACAGAGCTTAATGCCTGGCATCTGCTCAGCTTCTCAGTGAGTGGTATGTGGTGATGATGCTGGCCCTTAGTCTTTTAAGAAGTTAAGATAAAACAGTAAAAGTTCCCCACCATTTAAGTGGTTACATTTGGAAAACACTTCTGGATTTCTCAGATTTTTCCTTCCCCGTCTCGATAGACCCCTTTGTTTCTTCTTACTCTTTTTTTTTGAGACAGAGTCTCACTCAGTCACCCTGATGTCGTAGCTCACAGCAACCTCAAACTCTTAGGTTCAAGCAATCCTGTTTCTTCAGCCTCTCCAGTAGCAGAGACTAGGCACTGACCAGTATGCCCAGCTAATTTTAGAGATGGGGTCTCCCTCTTGGCTCAAGCTGATCTTAAACACCTGAGCTCAGGTGATCCACCTGCCTCGGTCTCCCAGAGGGCTAGGATATTTCGAATTCTTAAAGCTGTTAATATATTTAGGAAGGGGGAGGAAGTAAAGAATAGACAAAGAGAGTTGGAAGAGTTGAAGAGGTGGGAGGTGGGGCTTAAGACATCCCTATCTATCCTACCTATGTTCTGTATAAAACAGAGTTGCTGGTATAAGTTGAGAGTTATTATTATATATATATATGGAGTTGATGGTATAAAATGTGATACTAAATTTTTTGTTGGTTGGAGTCACAAAATTAAGAGGAGGAAGAGGCGGCTTAGGCCGAGCTGTCTTGGAAGCTCGGAGGTAGGAATTGAGCTAGGCCTAGAGGTATGGATAAAATTTAGGTGGGTTGATAAGAAGGACTGGCAGGATAAATTCATAGGCTTGGGAACCTTATAATGTGTGTAATTAATCAGTACACACTGATAATTGTGTGTGATGGCTACCCTGCTGGTAATTGAGATTAATGTTGAAAATGCTAGGACAATGGGCAGTTAAGTTGGGAATGCTGTTTGGACCCCTATTGTGCCTGGACTTTGTAAGGCTGAGGCTTTATTTTGTAGGCAAACTTTTGCAGATTTTTGTTGGCGTGGCATAAATTACACAAAGTAAAGGTTTGGGGGAAGGTTTTAATATAGATAGCATGGATTAGATGGACAAGCTGGAAATCAAGGCAACCATTTCTGAGTCTGATGCTATAATCAGAAAATTAGTTGCTTGAACTGAGTTGGTGGCACTGGGAATGGAGGGGAAGGAGGCCATTGATCAAAGATATTAAAGAGGAGTTGACAGGGCTTAGGAGTCTTGCTGAGCCAAGGAGGTTGACAGAAAAAAAGAGGTCAAAAGCTACTCAAAGCCTTTGTATCTGAGTGGCTTACAAGAATGATGATGAGACCCTTGACCAGAATAAGGGAGAAGCTGTGGGATGGGGGAGCCCTAAGAGGATATGTTTATGAGGGGTTGGTGTTTGAACTGCTTATCTTGTGAGGACATGGTATTTTAGTTGGCTAGAATCTGACTTCCACAAAGGATTCCCCAGCTGAGTGACCATTTACTTATATATAGATTGAAGCTGGGAATTTCATATTCATCCGTCTAATTATTCATTTCACAAATGCTGAGTATTTACGATGTGCCAAGCACTTTTAGGCTTTATGAATGAAGCAGATATGGACCCTACTCTTAGGGAGTTTATTAGTGGAATTAGTGAGACAGTAATAAAATAATCACACAAATATGTGATAATGGACCCTGATGAGTGTTGTGAAGTTTACTTAATATTTTGGCTGATGTATTGAGAGGCTTTTGCCCAATGTGGGGGCTACAGGGAGAGACCTTTCTCACAAACATAAGAAAGGTAAGCTCTGAACCCCTGTAGAGTAAATCAGAATAGAAAAGTGCAAGGTCACCCAAAAAATGGAGAATAAATAGCATCTTGGTGTTGAGATTGGACTATACCTAAGTGAAAGCCTTGTCATGTCTAAGACTAGGGTTGGGTTTGGGAAATTTAGCAAAAGTAGAAAACTAAAGAAGTTCTTTGTCACCCTCTAGAGAGCAAGGCTTTGCCAACTGGTGTTTGATAATGATTTCAGTCCCAGTGGCAAAGTTCTCCAATCATTCATTCATTCATTTATTTTTTATTTCAGTTTTCTTCAATATATTTTGAATGCTTAATTATGTACTGTAGTGATTATAGTCAGTAAATAAAACAAAATCTCTGCCTTTTTGAGGAATGGGATGGTAGAAGAGAGAATGTCAGTAAACAGTAAGTAAATTTAATGTGTGAGAATATATAAATGCTCAAAGGAAAAAAAAGCAGTGTATGGAAGATCAAAAAAGGTGATACAGGATGGGTGTGGAGAAAAAGGAATTGAAATCAGAGAAGTAACTGGGCTGGACTGTGTGTGGGCCTCATTGGTTGATGTAAGAACGTTGGTTGTTATTCAGGGAGGGAAGCCATTGCTGAGCAGAGGAGACATATAATCCCACTTCACCCTTTAAGAGGGTTGCTCTGACTGCTGTGTTAAGACAAGATTTTAGGAGGCTAATGGAGCCCCCCAGGAGTTAAGTTCTGTCCCCTACCAGATTTTCTCCTTTTACTTCTCCTTAATAGGATTATGATTTTATTTTTAATTGTATAATTACCATATTTCTTTTAAGCTTCCAGTGATTATAAGTTTTGCTGTTGACTTAATAATGGCTTTTTAGGGAGAAAAAAGAGAGACATGACGATATGTAATAAACCTCTTGATCCGTATTTCAGAAACATTAATATATTTTAAAAATACATGTTAGAATCAAGAAAATAACATTTCTTTCCCTATACTCTAGATGGTAGGTAAGCTTCATGAAAAGTGATCTTATTCGGTGCTGTATTTTTGGTCCCTTAGCTTAGGCCTTTCTTATAGCAGATCCTAAATGATTATGTTTTTTGGAAGAATTTTGCTCCTAGCAGTAAGCTTAATTCTACCCACACTATACAGAAACCTTACAGTTTGGCCCTTTGTGGAATTTAAATATTCTGTGTGACATTTGTCTATCTCAATATGCATTAGTAAATCATCTGTATTCTGAGTTTGGTTTATGTGATTCCAGTACAAGAGACAGAATTTGCTCAGAGGCCTGATTGTACAGGCTGATCCCAATAAAGCCAAGATATTGCGAGGATCTCTGAAGTCTCTTGGGAGACAGCCAACACCTAGACCTTGTTATTGACCTTCCTATATACATTTCCGAGCTTTCACTCTTAAGGCTTGAGCTGAACTAAGTATGCATGCTGTGGTTTGAGGAATACAGGGTTGTTACTGAAGCATACTACCATCAGTAGCATGGAAAAAGTGAAGGTAGTCCCTATCTTAAAATACTGAAATCAGTGCATCCAGTAGAGACATGAAGAAATGGGATGTGGCCTTCCTGAGGTACAGGTGATAGACATTTCAGAGCCACTTGAGGAACTTCTTGGCCACTGAGGAATAATAGGGAATCATTCTCTGAAGTGGCCAGTAAGCCAGTCAAGAGCATCCCTCTGGTCAGTTAGCTCTTAGAAGACAGAGACAGCCTGATCCTGTAATCATCTTCATGTTTCCAGTGCTCAGCATATAATGGGCAATTAGATGTTTGAAATGAAGACTTAGAGCAAACTGTAAGAAAAGTGAGTCTCTTTACCCAAATCTGAACATCCTAGGGCATTTTTTGCCTTCTCATTTGTCATCTAGTCAGGACTGTTGTAAATGTCAGTGACCCAAAGCCAACGAGTGTAAGCAAAAAGGAGACTTTATTTTCACACTGATTTTAGGAGTGATACAAGTGAATTCTTCAAGGCTCTTACTCACTTGTGTTTTTTGCTGAAGAAAGCTTCTCTTTGCTTAACTGAAAAATGGTTGCCCAGAGTGCTGAATTACAGCCATAGCCCTTTTAGCTTTTTAACCCAAAAGGTAAGGTTCTTCTCTAGTCACAAATAAAAAAAATCTTAGACAAGGACTTTGATCACCTTGGGTCATATGCCCCTTGATGGAGCAGACGCTGGCCTGGTTGTCTTCATTGTCTGTCCCTAGCTGGAGCCAGGATACTAATATTGGCAAATCCTCCAGAAACATGTGATTAGAGAAGAAAGTCCAATTCACCTTAGGAAGTCAGAGTTCTAAAGACTAAAAAATCAGAGGTCTACTTATTTTCCTTGTAACATAGTTCAAAAATGTGTAAAGGTCAAGAAGACAGCAACCCTGGGCATCTATAAACTGAGAAAAGAAGTGATGGTACCAGTGATTTTTTTTTTTTTTTTTTTTTGCAGTTTTTGGCCAGGGCTGGGGTTGAACCCGCCACCTCCAGCATATGGGGCCAGCGCCCCACTCCTTTGAGCCACAGGCGCCTCCCCTTCACTGAAGCTTTTACCTTATGTTGCAGAGGGAATATTTGAAGATGTGCAGGATGATTTAGGCCTGGACCTTAGGCAATAAAGAAAAAGTGCTGAATTGAAAAAGAAAAAGAAGTTAGTCCTAGACTGGCAGGGGAGGTTGAGGAAATCAGTTGGGCACAAGTGGCAGTAGAACCTCTCTGTGATAGAAACCTCACAGTGCTGCTTCTGAAGTCACTGGTCATTAACTCCCCAACAGTGTCAGTTGCTTGAGTAATGCTACCAGAGCTTGCTTGTACAGATGCTCTCTGAATGAGGAATGTTTTGTCTTTTATTTTCTTTTTCCTTAGCCCTTTCAAATGACTTGGATTCTTCACACGTATTAATTCTTTGGATAGGCACAGTCTAAAAAAAAGAGAATTTGCCTCTGAGATGAAAATTCTAGTCATTTTTGCTATAGTGGTTGAAGTTGTGTATAATGCCCATTTTATCAAATATTTATCATAAAGCTGTTAGACCTAAAATTTCAAGCTCAGTGAAATAGGACAGTGTAATAAAATTTTGAAGGGACATAAGTCACTCCTGCGCCTTGCCCAATTTTCACAATATAGAGAAGTTGCTGCAGGGAAAGAAACATGTTAAACTTAGTGTGAATTTTTTTCTCTGCTGAAAACCCATCTGCTGTACTGCATTTATTTTGAAAAATCTATTCTGTTCATCATAGATTATAGATACATTCTGATAATGATGATTCAATTTTGTATGTAAGGCCTGGCAATTAAGTTTGCAAACTCAGCCTGGGAAAGTGCTACATACCTCATTGCTGAATATCACTATGGTCACCTTCGAAGAACACCCCTTGGGAAGCTATGTACCGACACCAGTGCCTAGTCCACCACCCTTCATAGTAATTTTAGAACTAGTTTTCTGGAATTGACCATCAGAGCTGTCATTGTACAGTACAAAAAACAAGCAACAACTGTAATGAACACCACTCAGCAAGACACCGCCACATGTCAACATGAATACAGCTGTGAGACACTGATATACCAAGGTTATGAAACCCCACTGAGCTATTCGTGGTGGTGGCAAGTTTGTGGACATCATTGTCAGACATCGTACGTTAACAGAAATGAGATTTCCTATATGTACTATTCTTTAACCTTTACTTTTTATTTGATCAATATCTTAATTCCTTTCATAGTAGTAGTTAGAAGTTAGTACAAGTGTTTCCATAGCTGTAAAATATGGTTTAGTTATTTAGCTATACTCCTACTTTTGGATTTTTTCTTTTTTTTCATTTTTTTATCAATTTTTGAAAATGTTATAGTAGGCAAATTTAAGCATAGTGATCATATAAAACAGTTGTTAGGTGTGAAATTACTAAGTTAGGCAATATGTATATAATTTTACTTTTGACAAAATATGGTAAAATTCCACCAAACACCATAATTGGGGCCCCTCCAAAATGGAAGGGCATAAATATATAATTTTAAGATTAAAAAAGAGTATTTTTCAGTAAGTCTGTGGAGTTTCAAAGGTAATAATATGACACATTGTACAAAACTGACTTCATGATGAATAAAAAATCCTGAAATGGAATATTCACTTCCTAAGGTCACTTGAGAATTAAGGTTGGGAAAATTACTGGAGCCATTTACAGAATTCAGATTAATATGTAGTTTTATTATCTGTGATTTACAATTGGGCAACTTTCTTCCAAAAAATGTTTTGTCATTTTATCACAGTGTGTAGGGTTCTTCTCTTGTATCCTTGCCAGCACTTGGTATCACAGTACTTACGTTTTGGTTACTCTGATAGGCAAAAATGGTGTCGTCTTGTTTGAACCTTTTTTGTGAATTTCTAGTTCAATATAGTTTTGTGTGGTCTTCCTATTATTTTTTAGTGATTTATGATATATTTATTTGTATTTTGATGTCTAGCCAGTTAGTTTAGTAGAGATCTCTAATATATTTTGGGTGTGCACCCCTATAAGTAAAAAGCTTTTGAGTACACATCCTTAAATTAAGTAAATATTACGTGTATGTTTATTTGTAAATCATATACATGTATTCTGTCAGTCCATATTAATAAAACTTTTTCTTTCTTTATTGTGATTTAAAAATAAAGGTAAACAGGATTGCCAAATATTTTCTCCTACAACCCGGTGGAAGTGTAGTATAGTGTACACTCACTTCAGAAATCATGATTTCAGTGCACAACATGATTTGGGTCCTTTACAAACCAGTTACAGTTGCCAAGAACATGCTTTCTGTTCTGTGACTAAACAGTGCGTCTTCACAAGCCTATGGGCACCAAGAACTGCAATGAAGAGGAAAGTAGGTTTGGGTTAGACTGTGATTCAGTAACCTTTATTAGCTATTTTACTTGGCTAAAATTGATCAAAGTTATTACACAACTTTCCATTTTTATAAATGGAGAGATAATTCTTGTTTTGCCTATTTTATAGGTTTCTGAGGTTGTGAATTAATTTATATGAGTGAACTTTGAAAAACTGAAACATGGTAAAGATATGAAATAATACGGGTATTTGTTCTGCAGTCTCGTGCCATTGGGTATCTAAGAGAATACTCTTCGGTGTCATTTATGCTGGAAAACAACTAAAAACTAGGGGCCTGCTAATAGTGGTTCAGAAATGTGAACATTTTACATCTTCATACCATGTAGATTTTTATACCTCTTGAAGTAGAAACACGTAATAGTCAATAAATGTTCGTGGATGATCGTATAGTTAGTATACGTTTAAATAGTATCCATATTTGGTTTTTAAAATGCTATTTCTATTTAAGAAAGCCCTGTGATTTCACAAAGAAATAGTTTCTTTGTGAAATGCCCAGACAATAGTACTAATAAGAACTTTCTTCGCATAATAAAGTAGCTATTGTCAGGGTTGCAGATAAAAGGCAAGACTTAGATTGAATATATTTTCCAGGAGTGAAGAATTCAAGTCCTGTGACTTTAAGCAAGTGGAATTTAAATATAAGGAAAGAATATTGAAAGACAGTATGTGTTATACTGTACCAAGGAGTGACTATGAAAAGACAATTTTGAATGCAAGAGTTGATGGTATTTGAAAAAAATATTTTATGAATTTTTCTGAAATGAATGAATTTAACTGTAGAATATAATTATTATCATTGGTAAAGCAGGTGGTTAGGGGAAGGGGAAGTGAAAGAACTAAACCCCTCATCATTAACAAAAAGGAATAGGAAAATTGAGATTACAACTGTGTAGATGAATAGGTTTTAAGTATTTTAAATATTTTAATATTCAGGTTCTGCAAAAGTGCTGGAAATCAGATGCTCTTAGGCACTCACTACTGGCTGGCAGAGGCAGAGCCTTGGATGGGATTAAAAACTGTGGGCTATGCGCTGAGCAGGGTCACATTCCTTTTGAACCCTCTCCTTTTCTTCCCTTTCATTTGATTATCAGAACAACCCCTTAGGCTGGAAAGCAGGGCAGGCCTAGTCCCATTCATGTCAATAAACCTTAGCAGATGAACAAGAAGGGGAGGGTAACATGTATACTTACTATATTTATTATACCTATATTATATTATAGTATAAAATATACTATATTTATTATTATACTTTCAAAAACTTAGCTGTTTACCCTCTTGGAAGAGGTAGAAGGCTGGGCAAAAAAATACATATATATATGTATATATACACACATACACACACGTATAGTGAATTTGCAGTAATAGATGCATTTCTCAGATAGTTCACAGTGAGGAATTTCTATATCTCAGAAAAGAATGATGAAAGGACAGTGAACAAATTACGTATTTTCCTTAGTACAGAGGAATCCCAGGTCTTTGTGAACACCTAATAAATCTGAATTTTTACAATATTGAACCTTCTCCCCCCATTATAAATAGTGGTCCACCGGCTGCTCCTTTCTCAGCAGGTTTGTAAAAGGAAGCCCTGCATTGGAAACAAGTAGTATTATTGGTAGAAGTAAAATCCTTTGGGACTCTAAATCTTTCTGTATGTAACAGTTCCTGTCTGGGTTGCTTTTTAAGCCTCATTGCAGAAGACCATGAAATTAAAATATTACACCATTATTGGCTTTAATTGCTCTGAATCATTAATGGAGAAAAGTAATAGGTTATCAGACAAAGTTGAATAGTTGTGAATCATCATAATCTTGCTGTATCAGTTATTGCCATAAAACAAACTAACCAAAAACTCAGTGGCTTAAAAAACAAGTATATATTCTTGTGTATACTTTCTGGGCTGGCTGGACAGTTCCTACAGTTTCTGTTGGATCTACTCTTGTCAGAGATCAGCTGGTCAGGTGAGAGGCTGTGCTCCCTGTGGCTGGTCGGGAATGGCCTTATCTGGGGTGGTGGGAATGACTCAGCTCTCTTTTGTGTGGTCTCTCCTCCTCTGGTAGGAGAGACCACAAGCTTTCTGTCTAATAGAGACTGACATCCACGCCAGTGAGCAGAAGCGCTCAAGGTCTCTGGAGGCCTAGTTTCTCAGCATCACTTCTGGCATGGGGAGAGTGGTTAAGCATGCTTACTAGGAGGTTGGGGTTATGGTGATGCAATGTGATCATTGAAGTCGTGATTTCACATGTGTCAGGTGTGGTTATGGCAGCATCCTGGGATTAATGGAATGAGTGGCTCAGGTGGTAGAAGGCCTTGGGTAATAGCTAGGGGGTAAATCTCTGTTGTTTGAGAGAGTATAGTAGGACAGCTGATGTCCTCAGGGGGGAGTCTTAATAGCCAAGAAACAGATCATGCTTTGATAAGTTGAGGGTATAGAAAGGTTGCTAATTATGGAGCACCATTTCCTTTGAGTAGTTTAAATTTGTAAGGTAGAGGTGGGGCTCACCTATGGCTCAAATATGTAATACTAACAGTATGGGAGACTGAGTCAGGAGGATTACTAGAGCCCAAGAGCTTGAGACCAGCCTGAACCAAGAGCGAGATCCCTGCTAGAAATAGAAAAATTAACTGGGTGTCATGGCTCATGCCTGTAGTCTCAGCTGCTTGGAAGGCTGAGGCAGGAAGATGGCTTGAATCCAGGAGTTTGAGGTTGCAGTGAGCTAGACTGAAGGCGAGAGTGAGACTACCTCAATAAAGATAGAGGTTGACTGGGGGGCTCTCTGAGGGATGGAAAGAACAAAGCCTCGTCGGGCTAACATGCCAGGTCCATAGGTTGGAAAGAGGAATGGAGTTGTGAATTTGGGCATTGGAAGGCTCTATGAATTCCGTTTCAGTAGACTTTGAAAGTAGGGTGCCCTTGGAACTTAATAGAGGCCAGGCCTGGTCAGCTCCCGTGGGGTCTTGCCTATGCTTCATAAATGGTGTTTATTAGATAGATTGTTAACTCTTAGGAGTTTGCATACTAAACAGATAAATCCTCACTTACCAGTTGCCATATTTTCAAAGTTGCCAAAATTTCAAAAAAATTTCAATTTTTTCAAAATTTAAGTATCTTTTTAAAATTAGAAATGGTATTTTTCCAAATGAAAGCTGCTTAAAGATTTGAAACATTAAGGATACAGTCAAATGCTAAAT
The DNA here is from genome assembly GCA_963574355.1 of Loris lydekkerianus. NCBI lineage: Eukaryota > Metazoa > Chordata > Mammalia > Primates > Lorisidae > Loris > Loris lydekkerianus. The sequence continues at coordinate 12,185 of CAUYPK010108444.1, read as the reverse complement.
AAAGGATAGCAGATTAATTTATGTGATACTATTTGTCAAGTATTAATGAAAGTCAAATCTAAAATCTGAAGAATCAAGATTTCCAGATTAGTATTTTGTTTCTTCGGTCTTAAATTGTTTTTCACACTGGTTTTAAAAGTAGACATTTTGCATGTAAATATTTAATCTCTTTTTTTCTGTTGGTCATGTTGGAAGTTTAAACTGTGTGATGAACCAGAGCAAAATTTCATAGTCTTTAAACCACAGTGTTGCCTAATATGCAGCAAAGTAGACAAGACAGTGGAAGATTTTACAAATACCTAGAATCACCTAGAAATAATTTAGGAGAAGCTTTTGATTATAAGCTCATAGAGGGGAACTCTGTACATGAAGATTAATTAGTAGCAGTTACTTTCTTGCTTTTAACCCTTTGATCATATTTGTTTTGTTGAAAGGAGCCAGGCTGCTTGTAATCCTTTGGTGAAACTTGTTTCAAACAGGTTTAAACAATCTTTATAAACTGCTGATGCAATATAGTTTAATTTGTTTTATGTAACCAGCAATAGTATGAAATCTTGGTCAAACTAGTTTTTAGTATACTAATATATGATGGTAAGAATTTTTAAAAATAATTTATGTATGTTTATTTTATTTCTTTATGACAATTTAATTAAATAACATGAATATACCATTTGTCATAGGAAAAATAAAGTGAACAACCATTGTGCGTGACACTCAGCTTAAAATACGTAGAAGAGTTTCTCTAGGATATATAAATAGGAGTATAACTGAGGTTGTAAGATACGGCATTTCAACTTTGTTGAGTAAATCTAAATTCTTTCCAAAAGTGGGTTTACTAACTATACTTGGTTCTGTAATGTATATGAGTTCCTGGTTATTCCATGCCTTTGTCAGCACTTGATACTGTTCAACTTTTGTGTTTTTGCCAATATAGTGGTTGTCAAATGTTTTTCTCATTGTGGTTTTAATTTGCGTTTCCTAGATTAATGACTTCGTAGGAAGTTTTTGTTTATATATTTGGCTCATATATATGGGAAATCTCTCCTAGTTGTACTTACCTGTTCTTTAAGGGATCCTTTTATGAACAGAGTTGTAAATTTAATATGATTACTGGTCATTCTTTTGTAAATTATCAGAGGTTTATTTCTTTACAGTCTATTAATCTTTTTCCTTTCCAGTCCTATATTTCTTTATTTTGCTGTCTTAGTATCTCTAGTATACTGATAAGTAAAGGCAATTACAGCTATGATTTAAAAATGAAGGCTTTTAATTTTCACATTTGATGGGATTTTATGACATTTTTGGAAGGTATCCTTCCCAGGTTTAGGAAATTCTCTGCTATTCCTACTTTGGTAAAAACTTTTATTTTGAATAAATATTGAATTTTATCAGATACTTATTCTTGGTTCATTTAAATGATTTTTTTTCTTTTTCCTACCCTTTTTACTTTTTTCTACACTTTTACTTTTAAAAAGAAATCTTCGTTCATTCATGTGTTTGGGTGTATCTCTGGAATAGCATATACTAGGGTTTTTTTCCGGTTTGATAAACTTTTCTTTTTAGTCTTATGATTGATGGTTTACTTTGATTTATTTATGCCTTAATTTATAGATTCTTCAATTATGCTTTCTTCTCTTACACTTTTCTTAGAGGATAATCTGTTTAATCTTTTAAATTATATAGAACCAAAATACTTAGCAATAGTTAACAAATTTTTACCTTAATATTTGACTTATAAGAAACATAGATTTCAGTATGTACCACTAATTCAGTAAGAAATTGTTAGAGAAAATGATATAAAAGGCCTTTACAATTTAGAAGAAGTAATTGTAAGAAAGATACTAATTTTTCTGTCTAGTGGCATAGTGGTATCCAGCCTGTGGGCCGTGGTCTGCATGTAGATTATAAGAGGACTTTTTTGCTTACCTATGGTGATAACTGTGAAAGTTACGCACAAACCTTTTTTTGTGTGTGTGTGTGGGGGGGCTCATCAGCTTTCCTTAGTGTTTGTGTATTTAATGTGTGGTTCAGAATAATTTTTCTTCTAATATGTGCAGAGAAGGAAAAGGGTTGGAAACCCCTGGGTAGAAATGGTTAAATATGATGGATAAGTGGTTTCTACTTTTTCTGTTTGCTTGTTGCACAACTATGCATTGATGAACATTTGGAGTGTTTTTTAGACTTTACTATAATCTATTAGTAGCTGATATTTATAGTGGCTTTTTTATGAGTTAAAATGTCATCTTCTATCAAGACATCAGCCAACTTTTAGTGCCTTCTGTATTATGGTCTGTACTTTTTGAGTACAGAAAAGTGACAGGCTTTGTTTTGCTCTGAAGGGGTTCACATGCCCCAGCACTATCTATTGATGTTAAGTTAATGCCAGGTAAGAGTGAGAAACCTTTCTTTTGATGTCAGTATTGGGTCAGACCTCTGGGTTGACATTGGCTTGGCTGAGGTGTAGAAGGAAAATGAGGAAAGGGGGGAGAAGCAGTCAGGGAGTGAGAAATACCATAGCAGTCGTGCGTGTGGAGTACCACTGACAGCGCCTTCAGTCGCCTGTCTTAAAGCAGATTGCCTAAAAGATGTACAGAGGAACTCCTAGTCCTTATGTGAAAGCTCATTCTCATTGGGAAGACATCATAAGCTCTATGGAAAATAAATGTGCTTAATGGCAAAAAGGAAATTCAGACAGTATTAAACGTGTTTTGGTCATGAGATAAATGAAAACTTCTTTATTTTGATGCAGTGGTACATTTCAAAACTATTAAGAAATGAGTATAATTGTGATGGATGTGTTACTTAGTTCCGTGTATGCATTTCACATTGTATATTGAAGCAGTATCCTGAACCCCATAAATGCATTAATGTACAAAGTTATGATTTAATAAAAAAATAATTTAAAAATTAAAAAAAAAAAACCTTCTCTATTAGATGTCTCTGAATCACGAACCCTACTCCATTTAGTAAGAGAGCCCCTGCAGGGGATGTAAAGTAGATTCTTTTCTATTAAGTCCCCAAACCTTAGTTTCTCCTCGGGTTGCACTTGTGCATGTGTGCATCTTGCTCTGTTAGTTGTTAGTCATTTCCAGTCTGTTATAATCCATTTTGGGGACCTGTAGATATTTGTATAAGCCTGGGTATTTGGACTTCATATGGAATCTATTTTCCTTTGGAAAAGAAGATAACAGTTTTTTAAAGGTGTGAATCATAGTCTTGAACATATAATATTATTAGTCTTTATCTTGAATTTGTTATTACTTTGCACTCAACATTGCAAGGCCTTCACTTTAGGTGACAAAATTCTATTAGAGATAGAATTACTGTGTCATAATCTTCATAATAAATCAAACGCATGGGGAAGAACAGTGACCCTTTCAGGCCTCCGCGGAACTGAGCATGGTAACACCTTACCATTTTAAATATACAGATAACCCTCGAAACAACTCCTATCGCTGACTCTGAAAATAACTCATCTTTGGTTGAGGAACTATATCTTCAAAGACATTCCTGAAAACTGTACGTTATAAATGGTCTCTTTGTCTGTACTAAATTATACAGGCAAACCCAGAAGTACAGGAAAGCAATTTAAATCATTACTATATGTTATTTTTGTTTGTGTTTCAATAGAATTATTTCCATTTTATAATCTTGGTTTTGAGGTTTCCTGTAATAGTTATCTCCCAAAGTTAGTATTGCAGGAACTCTTTGGAGCGTGTTCTTTAATTGTCAGAGGTAGTTGAAAGGTTAGGAGTATTTCCTTGCTTTGTTTTTTTCCCCCTTTAGGGAATAGACCAAGCCAGTCATTACAACTTCTGTAAAGAAAAGGAAATAATTAAGAGGTTTTCATAGAGCAGCGGGAAAGTTCAGTTTTCACTTTAGAAAATTGTTTGTGTGGAGTTTCTCAGGTAAAAGGCAGGTATTTTTTGTGAAACAATATATATGACACTGAAGATTTTTTTATGTTTTATTTTTGGTAAGAAAAGACATAAAAGTCCATTATGCCATTCAGACTACATGTTTCCGGGATCCAGTTAACACTGATGTTAGTCTTTCACTGTGACCAGCTTACTCTGCTATTGCTTCTACTTGTCACTTTTAAGACTATTTCTTAAAACAGGCTCTCCCAGCAATACTTTCTCCATTATCTCCTCACCATGCATTTGTTTGGTATGAACTCTGATGGGGAATTATGTTCACAGGTTTTTGTTTCGCTTTTTGTACAGAACACCAAAAAATACGCATGTATATGTTGAAACATTTGAGCCCCTACTGTGTTGGATGTGGACTGTGTGTATTGGAGATACAGTAAAGAACTAGATGGGCCTGGCCCTTTCCTGTTTGTATGTTACACTTTGAACACAAACCCCCCTGCATTGAGTTTAAAATTACAAAGTTTTAAAAATTCAAATATGCTTACTTTTTAATCAAACAGGGAAAAGATGAAATTAAATGAATATTCCATTTCATATATCTGCCAGGCACTGGAGATACAAAGAAGAAATAAGCAATGCCTGCAAATTCTTAGAACTTCATAAACTTCATAATTGATTTTGATATTCATTGTTTAATAATGTAACAAAATTTATCTAGTATCTACTATTTGCTAGGTATGGTGCTGGATAGTAGGAGTAACGTACTGCAATCTAATACATAGTGGGCTTTTTTTTTTTCATTTTTAGATTTGAAGAAAACAGTTATTTATATCAGAAACTACTTTTATTTTTACACGGTTTCTTATTGTTTTATGTATTACATGCTTTTTTTTTTTTTTTTTTTTTTTTTTGAGACAGAGCCTCAAGCTGTCACCCTGGGTAGAGTGCTGTAGCATCACAGCTCACAGCAACCTCTAACTCCTGGGCTTAAGCAATTCTCTTGCCTCAACCTCCCAAGTAGCCGGGACTGTAGGTGCCTGCCACAACACCTGGCTAGTTTTGGTTGTAGTTGTCATTGTTGTTTGGCAGGCCCAGGCTGGATTTGAACCCACCAACTCTGGTATATGTGGCTGGCGCCTTAGCCACTTGAGCTACAGGTACCAAGCCGTATTATATACTTTTTATGAAACACTTGAATATGTTCTACACACTCTGCTGGGTGTTTTATATGAATTAAGATGTAATTTACTCCATACATCACATTGACTTAACCCATCAGTTTTTGAGCATTTATGCACCTGTCAGTTTGTAAGCATTTCATCTTGCAAATCAGAAGTCTAAACCTTAGAGAGCTGGCAGACATTGAATTTAAGCCTGGTGGGGGTTGGCAATCAGGTGGGTCTGTGCCCTACTTGAAAAGATCTTTTAGTAGGTGTGCTTTATGGTAAAATCTCCATCTACAATATAAATAGCAGGTTATCACATTATTAAAAATTCACCAGATCAAAAAAGGCAGTGGAAGAATAGAGTGATGTTCAACTATGGAATTGTTGAAACTAAACTGCATCATTTTATGTAATCTATATTATATCTATCATGAAAAGTTATTTTAAAACCTCCCCCATTGTCAGCTAATAACAGCTATTGCCATAAGCCTGGATCAGGTATATAATGAAGTTTTAGAAAATTGAGTTTATAAACTTAGTGTTCTCTCTGCAATCAAGTGGCCTGTCTAAAGATGGCTGTATTATGTTGATGGTATCAAACACTGGTCACTTGAAGAATGTCTGCTGTTAATGTATTTCATGGATGTCCCCTTCTTGATTTCTTTTAGGTTCTGGGCTTCCACTGACTTTAGGGTTTTCTGTTTAAACAGAAAGGAAAAAAGGACTGGCGTCTAAAAGTAGCTACATAATAAAGACTTTTGTTTGATTTAATACTGTCTAACCTCATCTTACCGTATCCTTGCCTTCCTGATTCCTGTGGCTATAGTAGAAATATTATGTACCTATATACTCGAGTATAAGCTGAGTTTTTTTGGCACAAAATTTGTGCCGAGTTTGGGTTTTTCGGCACAAATTTTGTGCCGAAAAATTCGGCTTATACTCAAGTATATACGGTAGTTTTCAAAGAGTAGAGAACAAAGCTATGATCCAGTGGCATAAACTGACCTCAGAAAACGCTTGCTTGCTTTGTTACTGACTTAGTGCTCTTACTGCAGTAAATTGGGTGTAATTTTAACTTGTTCATTCTTTGTATATTTATATTTTAAATTACTTGTAAGTGATCAGACATCTTTATCATCATCTCTGAATTTAAATTAGAATTAACTCCTAAAAAATTCAGCTGATGTTATACAATTTGGAACAAATTACTGAATCTAACATTCCAAATTTTTTCCAGTATACCTTTAACTTTCACTGAGCACAAGTGGAAATTCTCAGCCTTTGACTATCATAAAAAAGGGTTTGTTACTGCTTAGTAAGACAAATTAAAACACAGCTGAGACTGAAGTAGTTGGCCCAGTGTTAGAGACATTAGCCTCCCTCTGTTTATTTCATCCTGTTGTATTCTGAGAAGCAAACAGCTGTGCGTTCTGTTTTATTCTTTATTCTTTTATTTAAGATCTGCATCCAAAAAGAAGTGGGCATTTAGGCTTAGAAAAGTTGCCTCATATGTAATTTTTTACCTTTTTCAGTTGAAACAGGGTATTATGTATCCATAATACTAAAGACTTTTTTGAAGTAGTCACCCACAGTCTCTCCATCAGCCTCTTTCAGGTGGTTGTAGCCATAATGCACGTGCCATTCAGGACTCTGCTTTTTTCACTAGATGGTTGCTGTAGTGTTTTCTTACACATCTGCAGATTTATAATTTTAACCTGTACATAGTATTCTATTATTTCAGGTTTAATTTAAAATTTTATACAGTTCACTTAATTCCAGAATCATATTACTTTCAGTGAGGTATAAGTCGCATTTTAAAGTTTACTTTAAAAAGAAATTTTAGTATTCTTTTAAAGACATTTATCCCCTGCACATTAGCACCATAGGTCTGCAGGTTTCAGTTCAAAGAAAGTTAGGTCTGGGCAAGTAAAAACTTTTGTTTTTGTGTTTTCTATTTTTTGAGACAGAGTGTCATAATGTCACCCTCAGTAGAGTACTGTTGCATCACAGCTCACAGCAACCTCAAACTCTTGGGCTGAAGTCATTCTCTTGCCTCAACCTCCCTAGTAGCTGGGACTACAGGCGCCTGCTACAACACCCTGCTATTTGTTGTTGTTGTTGTTGTTGTTATTTTAGTTGGCCTGGGCCAGGTTTAAACCTGCCAGCCTCAATGTATGTGGCTGGTGCCCTACACACTGAGCTATGGGCACTGCCCCAGGTAAAAACTTTTGATTTCACCAGGTGAAATTAACACCCAAAGTATTTGAAACATTTCTTAACCTTGAATATAGGCAAGGCCTTAAGGAATGTGTTGAAGGCCTAGTGAGTTTATTTTTTATAATTGGCAATAGTAAGCCATTTATTTAGCAGTTTGCTATGACATGTTGTTAATATTGGAGTAATAAAATTTTAATAGTCTCTCTTTTTTATGTTAAGTCCATCTTACTGGACATTGACAGTTATCTCCTCCCATTCCGATCATTATTTTCATCATCATCATTTATTTTATGGTTTGAAATTACAGCTTGAATCATAAATTACTTCTTTTATTCTTTTTAAACCAAAACCAAAGAACTTTTAACTTTAGTTGGTATATTGCAGCCATATGGGGCATAATAACAATATGTGAAAATATTTTATTTTGCATATAAAAGAAATACATGCTTCTACAGAATGTCACACCAAAAAAAAATCTGTACCGTTCCACTTACATATTCAAATTATTGACATATTCTTTCATTTTTCTTCCTGTATACTAAGAGGATTGGGATCATACACATTTGTAACTTGATTCACTTAATATGTCTGGAAAATTTCCTATTAAGTCAATATTCATCTACATCTTTTTACTAATTATTAGAAAAGTTATACAATCTGGGGTGCCAACCTTTTTTCATATTAGAAGAGTAAGAGTTGTCTTGGGCCGTACATTAAATAAAGGAAAGCTGATTAGCCAAAAAACGGGTCTGAGTATACTTTTGATATCTGACATCACAGATGAGCAAAATGAATCTTCACAATGAGCATATGGCCTGGCTGGCCACAAGTTGGACACCCCTGCAGGCTGATCATCAGGCGATAGAAAAAGTTCCCTAACTGTTCTCTTGTACCTTTGCAGCCCCTTCTTCTCCCAGCCACTGGTGACGGTTGCTTATTATATAATGATAAAATAAGCATTGGTGGATCAATGAGTATGAATTTTAGACTTTTGACATTTTAAATTTAAACTCTAATTTATGCGGCACAAAAACTTACAGTCTTGATAATTGTCCTAAGAAATAATATTTTTCCTACTCAAGAATTTTATGAATAAATAATGGAATAAAATCAATAATATTAATAGTATGAATAACAATAAAAGCTTACATTTATAAAACAAAACCGTAGAGTTTGTTTTTCTTTAAACCAAAGGGTTAATTAGAGAAATACTAGTCTTTAGTTGAACTGTCCAGCACAGAGTGTTGTGGTTTTTCAAAGACATATTAATATTTTTAAGTTAGACATGTTCAGATCATTATCTGAATAAAGAGAGTAAGGAAATTCTCTGAAGAAAGGGAGTAGGAAAACTTATATATTGTTATGGAATTGTTTCTTTCGATCTTCACTCCCATTTTAAAGGAGAGAGGGTGAAATTTGCTGAGTCTGAGCATGTGCCTGCTCACTCACTAGCTCACTCTCCCTCCAGAAGGAGGAAATAGCTTACTTAAGCCAACCCTTGGTTCTTCACTGAACATTTAGGTTAAGTGTCATAAAACTTCCATCTGAATTGGCCAGAGTATGTTCTCTGTTCTTCCAAAAGCTAAAATTTTAATACCTCTTTTATAAGAAAACACTTTGTGTATTAAGAGCTAACAGGTTTAATGTGGGCTTCTTATTTAAACACTCCATCCATATCCCTCTGCCACCCTTTTTCCCCCTCGTCCCCATCCCTCATACTGTGGGCATCACTCCAGAATTTCATTATGTGGTATAACTTCAGCTCCCCCGGTGACTCCAGTGTGCAGCTAACTAAAGGTGGTTCTTTTAAAACCACTGTATTACTAAACTGTCAGATTTTACCCAAAGTAGAAGTCAGACTTGTAGATTTGAAATGGTGTGTTGGCCACCCTTGCTCTCGAGGATTAACAGGTCCAGAGATACTGGGTACCAGTAAAACCATTTCTAGGAGAAAAGCTTTTTGGCATTGAAAGAAGAGGATTTACTGTAACATATGTTATTTTGGAAATTAACCAAGATTGAGTATGTGGGTGCCAGCTTCCAAACAGAACTGAGAATGTCTTTCCTTCAGGGGAAAGAAGTATAATCTCAATTATTCAAATTAGGTATCCCTTTTAAAAACAGAAGGAGCGAATTTTTCTGGAGTAAAAAAGTAACCTTTTATTCCCGTAATACGGATTTGCACACACCTATTTAAGTAAATGGCCTAAAACATTTATTCATCGTCTCATGTAAATTAGAGCTCTATTAACTTTTGAAAAGGAATTGTACTATGATGCAATAATTTGGGGGGGCATACAAGAAGTTGACAGTTAGATTTGTTTCTTAAAGATGCAGTTGCTTTTTATTTTGAAATGTTTGCTTTAGTAAGAAATGGAATTCTATATTTGCTTTAATTTCGTAAGTTTTTCATTGTTACTGAGTTACACTTAAGTAATTTGAGAGGAGCAAGTTGCTATTCCAACTTTCATTTTATTCCTTACTGGAATATTTTTAACAGTAAATTCCTTCATTCAACGAATATTTATTGAGTTTCTATTATGTGCCAGGCAAGCTCTGATTTTTTTCCCCCCTGCCAGCGTCTTAGTGGATGATTTTGAAATGATGACCATTTATTGTACTTTCATAAGAACGGGTTTCTATTTAATTTAACTCTTCTGCTATAAAAAAAAAATGTTACACTGAACAATTTTTTGGAAAATTTTTTATTGAGGCAAGTAGACAAACTGAGTTATTTATAGGTAAAAATACATTTTTTTTAAATAATAAAATTGGTAGACCTGGTTCATCCTTTCAGCTAAATATGATGAAGATGATTATTTGTTTTTCTTGTAATGTGTTAAGATATAAAGGAACTAAAATTACAAAGAAGGCTGTCCATATGCCCTTTCTAATTTAGGCACTCGGTTTTAGGATATTAATGTATTATGGGATTGCTTTGTGAATTTAATTGAAGAACAAAGCAGTTAAATATTTGATCTTATAAGAACGTGGACCTTAAAAACAAATTTGGGTAGAAATTTCCTTCTAAGTATCATATCAGCAAGGTAATGAAGAAATAATAATTGCAATTATAGGGTAAGAATTGAAGAATATACTGTGCAAGATAGCAAGATACAATTTAGCAAGTATAGAGGGTTCAACACTTGTAATTACTTTGGAAAAATGTGATAGGCATTTTCTTTCTTTTTTTTTCTTTTTTTTTTTTTTTTTTTTTTGACACAGAGTCTTAGTCGCCCTGGGTAGAGTCCTGTGTGGCATCATAGCTCACAGCAACCTCAAACTCTTGGGCTCCAGCCATCCTCTTGCCTCAGCCTCCCAAGTAGCTGTGACTACAGGTGCCCACCATGACACCTGGCTATTATTTTTAGTGACAGGTCTCTCTCTCTCTCTCTCTCTCTCTCTCTCTCTGTCTCTCTCTCTCTCATGCTGGTCTCAAACTCCCAAACTCCTGAGCTCAGGCAATCCACGCACCTCGGCCTCCCAGAATGCTAGGACTACAGATGTGAGCCACCACACCCAGCCCCAGGATAGGCATTTTCAGTTGTTTATTAGTTTTGATGTGTCACCCAGTGTTTTCAAGTAGCTGTAGGATGCTGTTACCTTAATGTGTTAATGTGGATTCAAAATATTCTTTTCTTTTTTTTTTTTAATGTTGGGGATTCATTGAGGGTACAATAAGCCAGGTGACATTGATTGCATTTTTAGGTAAAGTTCTTTTTGCAATCGTGTCTTGCCCCCAGAAGGTGTGGCCACACCAAGGCCCCACCCCCTCCCTCCTTCCCTCTCTCTGCTATTCTTTTCCCCACCCCTCCCTCCTTCTTTCTCTCTCTGCTCTCCCCTTCCCCCACCCCCACCATGACCTTAATTGTCGTTAATTGTCCTCATATCAAAATTGAGTACATAGGATTCATGCTTCTCCATTCTTGTGATGCTTTACTAAGAATAATGTCTTCCACCTCCATCCAGGTTAATATGAAGGATGTAAAGTCTCCATTTTTTTAAATAGCTGAATAGTATTCCATGGTATACATATACCACAGCTTGTTAATCCACTCCTGGGTTGGTGGGCATTTAGGCTGTTTCCACATTTTGACAATTGTCAATTGAGCTGCAATAAACAGTCTAGTACAAATGTCCTAGATAAAAGGATTTATGATAAAAGGATTTTTTCCCTTCTGGGTAGATGCCCAGTAATGGGATTGTAGGATCAAATGGGAGGTCTAGCTTGAGTGCTTTGAGATTTTTCCATATTTCCTTCCAGAAAGGTTGTACTAGTTTGCAGTCCCACCAGCAGTGTAAAAGTGTTCCCTTCTCTCCACATCCACGCCAGCATCTGCAATTTTGAGATTTTGTGATATGGGCCATTCTCGCGGGGGTTAGATGGTATCTCAGGGTGGTTTTGATTTGCATTTCTCTTAATAGATAGGGATGATGAACATTTTTTCATATGTTTGTTAGCCATTTGTCTGTCTTCTTTAGAGAAGGTTCTATTCATGTCTCTTGCCCATTGATATATGGGATTGTGGGCTTTTTTCATGTGGGTTAATTTGAGTTCTCTATAGATCCTAGTTATCAAGCTTTTGTCTGATTTAAAATATGTAAATGTCCTTTCCTATTGTGTAGGTTGTCTATTTGCTTTGGTTGTTGTCTCCTTAGCTGTACAGAAGCTTTTCAGTTTAATGAAGTCCCGTTTGTTTATTTTTGTTGTTCTTGCAATTGCCATGGCAGTCTTCTTCATGAAGTCTTTTTCCAGGCCAATATCTTCCAGTGTTTTTCCTATGCTTTCTTTGAGGATTTTTATTGTTTCATGCCTTAAATTTAAGTCCTTTATCCATCTTAAATCAATTTTTGTGAGTGGGGAAAGGTGTGGGTCCAGTTTCAGTCTTTTACATGTGGATATCCAGTTCTCCCAACACCATTTATT
>CAUYPK010108442.1:0-48198 GCA_963574355.1 Loris lydekkerianus | reverse complement strand
TTGCTACGCGGAAGTAGCTCGATGGATCTGCTTCTAGTCAGGCTCGGGAAGTTGCACTAGGCCTCAGGCACATGGCAGGGCCCAACAATTCCCTCTTGTTTTTTGTATGGCGGAAAAACATAGCCCCTGTCTTAGGTTGCCAGCTCTTGCAGTTTCAGTCTTACCCGTCATGGGGATACAGACATCAATGGTTTGGTCCCTGCATCAAGGACATTCTTAAGTGAAACTAGATTTTTTAAAAAATATATGAATTATGAGTTTATGGTGTCATAGAGGACAAAAACCACCAGCTGGGCTTAGTACCTTTGCCTGGATGGGTGCTAAGGGGCAGCAGTTTTACTATCATTGTTTTTCATACTATCATGCAAATGTCAACACAGTGCAGCAAGCAAAAATATCTTAATATCGTATGAAAATACTTCTGCCCTCCCATACCTTGTGGACCCTCTGGGAACTAGGGACTGATTACACTGCAGCTCTAGGAGGAAAAGAAATCCCTGTCATTCAGATTGTGTACAGTTGACTTACTCATGTGAAATTATTCATAAAATCTACTAAAGGCTCAGTACCAACAACCCAGAAGAAAATTAGTTTAACTATACTTTGCTTGCTTTACTTTATTCAAATGTTAAACTAATTTAATTCCTATACAAATGGCCACCCTCACGTTAAAAATGTATTCACAGTATGGTATAAACTATGGTAACAACAATACATTTAAGTTATGCCTATCAAGTCTTCATTTTATAAGATAAATAATAAGCTAGACTTTCTCCCTGCTCTCTTCCTTATCCTTAATGCATCCAAAAAAGGCAATTGGGAATAAGTGGAAAGAGCAAAGACTCACATCAGCATATATTTCCCATCTTAAAAAACAAAATGAATAAACAGCTCCATATCCCACAAAACAAACAGATTGAACAAACAAAAACCAAAAGAAACTTCCTTTAATTCCACAGGCATCTCTAATTATAAACCCGTAATTAGACATACTTGATTACTTCCTCCTTCTAAAAATTTACTTCTCTTAGTTTCCAAATTGTTACTCTCTCCTTGTTTTCTCCCACTCAACTGCTCATTCCTCTCAGTCTTTGCTGGCTCTTCCTACTCTGTTTGACTTGTAAATGTGATTTCTCATGGCTAAATTCCACCATATATGTGTGTCTTTTTCTGTCTCTCCTTTTTTTCAGCTCTGTATTCTCTGCCTGAGTCATCTCATCTGGTTCTTTCTATCATCTTTATGTTGATGATTGTCAAATTTCTATCTCCTTGTTGACCTCCAACCCTGAGCTCCAGGCCAATACATTCCTATATCTTCTATTGTCTGCTTAATGACTCTACTTACATCTATTTACATTTCTTTTCTTTCTTTTTTTTTTTTTCTTTTTTTGGAGACAGAGTCTCACTATGTCTCCCTCAGTTGAGTGCCATGGAGTCAAGGCTCAAAGCAACCTCAAACTCTTGGCCGTAAGCAATTCTCTTGCCTCAACCTCCCAAATAGCTAGGACTTCAGGTGCCTGCCACAATGCCTGGTTATTTTTTTGTTGTAGTTGTCAGTTGTTTAGCAGACCCAGGCCGGGTTCGAACTCGCCAGCCCTGGTGTATGTGGCCCTAATCACTGAGCTATGGGTGCTGAGCCTCTACTTACATTTCTAAAAGGCAACTTGACATCTCTAAACACATCTTTTGATGTCCCCATCCCCATCTCCTGGATCTGTCTCCTTCTCAAGAAATGCCATTATTATCGATGCTCACACACAAAACCTAGGAGTCGTTCTTGATATTCCTTTACCCCTCACCTACTACAGTCTGCTTGTTCATATTCCACAATATATTTCTTTTCTTTCTTTTTTTTTTTTTTTTTTTGAGATAGGGTCTCACTGTGTCGCCCTTGGTAGAATGCCGTGGTGTCACAGCTCACAGCAACCTCAAACTCTCGGGCTTAAGGGATTCTCTTGTCTCAGTCTCCCAAGTAACTGGGACTACATACACCTGCCACAACGCCTGGCTATTTTTTTTTTTTTTTTTTAAGCAGGCCCAGGCCAGGTTTGAACCCACCAGCTCTGGTGTATGTGGCCAGTGCCTAACCACTAAACTACAGGCGCAGAGCCCGTAATATATTTCCATCTCTACCCCACCATCCTGGTCCAACCCACCATTAACCCTTATCTGAAACAGCCTTCTAAATGGAAATTTTGCTTGAATTCTAGTTCCCTCCTGTAATCCACTGGAGTAGCTAGAGTGACCTTTGAAAAAACAAAATAAAACCAAATCATGCTACCTTCCTGTTTAAAGCATTCATTCAATGGTTTCCCTGTGAATTTAGATACAAATTAAAACTCTTTACTATGCTCTCTAAGGGTTTGTATGATATATTCCCTGGCTATCTCTGCCCCTCAACTACTGTGCACTTACCACCTTAGCCTTCTACTGGTTTTTCTAACACAACAAGCTCTTTCCTATCTCAAGGCCTTTTCCCTTACTATTCCCATGGATTTAGGGAACTTCGCTTCCTAGCTCTTTGTAGGCTGGTCCATCGTCATCATTCAGGTCTTAGCAAAAGTCACTTCAGTCACTTCCTCAATATGGCTTATTTGACCACTTTATCTAAGGTAAGTCCAGTTTTTTTCCCATTATATCACTGGTTAATTTCTATCACAGCACTTACTACAATCTGAAATTATCTTCTTTGTTTGTTTACTGTATGTCTCTTCCCATTAGGTTATAAGCTTAATGAGGAAAGGATTTTCCTTTTTAAAAAACAGATTTATTGGCCAGGGGCACTGACTCACACCTGCAATCCTAGCACTTTGGGAGGCTGAGGTGGGTGGATTTCTTGAACCCAGGAGTTCAAGACCAGCCTGAGCAAGGGTAAGACCCAATCTCTACCAAAAATAGAAAAACTAGACAGGTATTGTGGTGGGTCGCTACGGTCCCAACTACTAGGGAGGCAGAGGAGTTGAGCCCAGGAGTTTGAGGTTGCTGTGAGTTATGACGCCAGAGCACTTTAGCCTGGGCAAGAAAGAGAGAAATTCTGTCTAAACAAAACAAGACAAAACAACTCCAGCTTTATTAATATGATTTACATATCATATAATTAATTCACTCATTTAAATCCAATTTTGCTATTTTAATCATTCTTAAGTGTACAACTCAGTGGCATTAATTATACACACAATGTTATGCAACCATTACCACTGTTTCCAAAACTATCATCCCCAAAAGAAAATCTGTAACTCTTTTTTTTTTTTTTCTTGCAGAGACAGAGTCTCACTTTATTGCCCTTGGTAGAGTGCCATGATGTCACACTGCTCACAGCAACCTCCAGCTCCTGGGCTTAGGCGATTCTCTTGCCTCAGCCTCCCCAGTAGCTGGGACCACAGGAGCCCGCCACAATGCCCAGCTATTTTTTGTTGCACTTTGGCCGGGGTTGGGTTTGAACCTACCACCTTTGGTATATGGGGTTGGCACCCTACTCACTGAGCCACAGGTGCCGCCCCTGTAACTCTTAAGTTACAGTTTCCCCCAGACACTAGTTACCTCTAACCTGTCTTTCATCTCTATGAATTTGCCTATTCTAGATATTTCATATAAGTGGAACCACAAGGTATTTGTCCTTTTGTGTCTAGCTTTTTTTTTTTTTTTTTTGAGACAGAGCCTCAAGCTGTTGCCCTTGGTAGAGTTCTGTAGCATCACAGCTCACAGCAACCTCCAACTCCTGGGCTCAAGCGATTCTCCTGCTTCAGCCTCCCAAGTAGCTGGGACTACAGGCACCTGCCACAATGCCCGGCTACTTTTTGGTTGCAGCCATCATTGTTTGGTGGGCCTGGGCTGGATTTGAACCCGCCAGCTCAGGTGTATGTGGCTGGTGCTTTAGCAGCTTGAGCCCCAGGCGCCGACCCATGTGTCTAGCTTATTAATAAGGCAGGGATCAGGATGCTTATGTATCTTATTCATTCCTCTACCCACTGCAACCTAACTCAGTGTATAGAGCACACAGAGATGTTCAACATATACTACCGAGAAAAAAAATTAACCGGTTTTAAGCAAGTCATTTAACTTATTATTTTTTTTTTGAGACAGAATCTTGCTCTGTTGCCTTATGCAGCAGCACCATCAGAGCTCACTGCAACTTCAAACTCCCGGGCTCAAGCAATCCTCCTGGCTTAGTCTCTTGAGTAGCTGAGACAATAGGCACATGCCACCACATCTGCCTACTTTTTTTATTTTTTGTAGAGACAGCGTCTTGCTTTGTTGTTTAGGCTGGTTTTGAACTCTTGGGCTCAAGTGATTCTTCCACCTTGGCCTCCCAAAGTGCTACTCTTTTTTTTCTTTTTTTTTTTTTTTTTTGCAGCTTTTGGCCAGGGCTGGGTTTGAACCTGTCACCTCCGGCATATGGGGCCAGTGCTCTACTCCTTTGAGCCACAGGCGCCGCCCCCAAAGTGCTACTCTTACAAGCGCGAGCCATTGCACTTGGCCTACACTTAACTTTTTAGAAAAATTTCTTTTTTATTGTATATAATTAAGATATATAACATGTTTAAAACATGTTGTGAAATGATACATACACATAGTGAATCAATTACTATAGTCAAACAAATTAACTTATTCATTTTTCTATATGTCATAAAAACACTTAAAGTCTACTCTCTTAGCAAATTTTTAGGATACAATACAATATTACTAACTATAATTCAGCTATTCATCCTAAATAACTACAAACTCATATCCTTTTACTTACTTCTCTGCTTATGCCCCCAACACTGGTAACTACTGTCCTACTCGGCTATTCAACTGTTTACTCAACTTTTTTTTTTTTTTTTTTTTTTAAAGATTCCACATGTAAGTGAGATCAAACAACATTTTTCTTTTCTGTCCTTTTTTTTTTGCAGTTTTTGGCTAGAGTTGGGTTTGAATCCACCACCTCCGGCATATGGGGCTGGTGCCCTACTCCTTTGAGCCACAGGCACCACCATCTTTCTGTCTTTTTTATTTTTAGAGACAGAGAGTCTCACCCTGTCACCCTGGGTACAGTGAGGTGGCATCATCACAGCTCACAACAATCTCAAACTCTTGGGCTCCACTGATTCTCCTGCCTTAGCCTCCCAAACAGCTGGGACTACAAGCACCCATTCAATTTTTAGTAGAGATGGGGTCTCACTCTTGTACATACTGGTCTCGAACTACGGAGCTCAAGCAATCCACCCATTTTGGCCACCCATAGTGCTAGGATACAGGCATGAGCCACTGCGCCCAACCAAACAAACAATATTTTTCTTTCTTTGTCTGGCCTATTTTGTTTAGTATGATGTCCTCCAAGTCATCCATGTTGTACCAAATGGCAGTATGTCCTCCTTTTTAGAGGCTGAATAATTATTCTATTGTGTGTATATGTACATACTTTATATATAAATTTCTTTATCCATTCAAGTCACTCAACTTTTCTAGATCTTAGTTTCTTGTGTGATGGTGCCCTATCACTATTCATTTATTATTAAACATCTCTTCCGAACTGTTTCTGGTATTGCTAATGGAATGCTCACTAACAGAAATACCATGATGTGCTTTTAAAACAGTTACCATTTCTGCTCTCAAGGAATTTTTACTTTCTTTTCTATCTTAGGATATCATCTTGTTTGATTTAGTACACTTTTAGGATGAAAATACACAGAGCAACGAAGCATATGGATGGAAGGGAACCTCTGCCCAACCCATCAAATTCTATGATGTCACACTGGAGTGACAGATGTTACCGGCAAACTGTCTTCAAACCCATTTCACGTTATCTGCCCATTTTACCTTGCAGGCTGAGGATGAGAATCAAATAAATATACATGCAAATAGTTTACAAACTACAATGCTCTCTATAAATACAAAGTAAAACTTTCGTAATTTTTGTTTTATTACTTTTTATGCTGTAAGAATTAAAAGCAAACTACTGCTATCTCCACAAAGTCTAATTTAACATACAAACTTACAATTATAGCAGGACTTGGTTTTCAAAATCAATGTCAGTTACACTGCATCTGAATTTTGGCAGGCCCATTCCTACAGCATTACATGCTGACAACAAGGAAGGCTATTTCCAACCACAGGCTGGCACTTGACAAATGTTAGTAAATGATGCTGGAAACAGGCCTTTTGCTTTTACACATTTTCTATACCTAATCCAGCACACACACACACCTTTAGACAGCAGTGACATCAAGAGGGCAAGTGGGCCCCACCAATGCTCTCAGCTCTTCACATAACACTTGAGGATTTCTACTTGAAGGCCTGTCTTTCTAAGCTTGTGCTTTCAAAACTTAAGGCTGGACTGATCCCAAATACTGAAGTAACAAATATTACTAAATTCTGTCATTTCCTCCATCAAAAAAGTGATTTTACTACTACTTCTGGTTATGATGAAAGGTCCTATTGACTATTCAAATCCTCGACCAAGTTATGGATGCAGTATTAAATGACTTCACTCCTTTTCTCTGGCACTTTAACACATGCCAATGCTTTCATCCACCTCCACTAACGTGGCTTGTAAATTACCGAGGTGAGGCCATTTTATGATTTGTTCACATCTCTAGCGATGGGGTGCAAGTAAGACTGGCTGAGAAGACAAACTTGCCTTTGACAACATGTATTAGTATATATGTATATAAGAATAAAACTTCAAAACCTGGAAATATCTTATTGCTATCATACTTGGTAAGAAGTCATCATAATTAATGGTTCTTTGATATGCTAAAAATCAAAATGTCAATAAGTGGTGGGAGTGAGGTCAAAGACAAAATGAAACCTTCTTCAAGAAATAGCTAGAGATGGAACAACCACAGCTGATGCAAAAAAAAGAAAGAAAAAAAAAAGTTAAAGATCACAGATTTGCTAAAACTTTTTCTTTAATGCTCAAAAGGCACTTCCTGAACAGATTTTAAAATATAAGAAAGTCTGTTTTAAGTAATTTATTGTACCCTTCTTTTAAAACTGCACCAATAGTGATTAAAACACACCAGATAGCAAGAACCTGCTCCTTATGCTTAAACACACACACATACACACAATTCTTTAATTTTCTTTTCCTAAGACAGAGTCTCACTTTGTCACTGTTGAAAGAGTGTCGTGGCGTCATAGCTCACAGCAATCTCTTGGGCTCAAACAATTCTCTTGCCTCCGCCTCCCAAGGAGCTGAGACTATAGGCGGCCATCACCATGCCAGGCTATTTTTAAAGGTGAGATCTGGCTCAGACTGGTCTGGAATCTGTGAGCTCAGGCACAATTCTTTAATTTTCAAAAAGAGTATAAAGTTGAAAAGGATACAAAACTACTATAATAGAAGCAATCCATTTCTTAAACAGATGAATAAAACTAGTTCAGCATACTGGTGATCTTACCAGTTATGAAGGAAGTCAGAGACCATGTGGGAAGTGCTTCTAAGTAGGTACAAAAGATGTGCTAGAGCTAACAGTCTGATGTGGAGGGATGACTTTCCCAAGTTTCCCACTGGCCATAGTCAGCCTCCATCTTGGTCATGCTCTCAAAGCAAGCTAGGGTATTCCTAGAAACTCCTTTTTTTTTTTTTTTTCCTAGACACCCAGTTAGTTGGTAGAGATGGGGTCTTGCCCTTGCCCAGGCTGGTCTTGAACTCCTGCCTCAGCCTCCCAGAGTGCTAGGATTACAGGCATGAGCCACCGTGCCTGGCGTCTTAGCAACTCTTTATAGCATCCTTCGGTATTCCTGTTGGGCTCTTGAGAAGAAAGAAGTGCGTGTGTGTTTGTGTGTATGTATATCTGTGCATTTGTGTGTGTTTGAATATGGATTTATGAGGAAATCTAGGTTTGGGGGCAGGAGCAGGTTTCACTTGGAAGCTTCCAACCTCATGACCTAGGTGCCTAGAACAAGAAACAGAAAATAGGGCAAGAAGACAAGTTCTGAACTCAGATCAGAACTTAGTTCTATTAAATGATACCAATTTTACTCTAAGGCTCTGTAACCTGCAATATCCAAATGCTCTCTCTACCAAGGCTGACTTCACTGCAGATGTTTTCTAATTTACTTCTTTCTCAGGGCAGTCTTAGTCTGGGCATTTCTTAACCATTTCTGTTTAGGCATTGCCTTTTCCATGGTATGACATGACTGTGACCAACAGAGTGTGAGCTAAGCAGTCTTGAAACAAGAGTACAGTTTCTTTGACTGAAATACTTATCTGCCAAAAATGGAGAGTGGGAAAGCACTGGTTGTGGGAAGAATGGCACACAGAAAGGTGAGTCACGGGCTAGAAACTGAGAGCAAGGCTGCTTGCCTGGAGCTGCAGTGGAAGTAACAGTAAAGGCAGTGGGACCGAGAGGGCAAGGAGTGTGAGGTTATGAAGCAAAGGATTAACTGAAGGCTTCAAACTAGAAATCTGACTCAATTTCAGAAGAGAGTAACAATCTTAATAAAAACCAAATTTAAAAAAACCCTACCATTAGACTGAGGATGGGTGAGGGAAAAAAGACAAAGATGACACTATATAGAGGAGTAATTTCAGACTGATCAGACATGAATAAGAGAACTGTTCAGCAAGTCTTTAGCTTTATTTGGGTAGGTGACTCAGGCTCATAAAAGCAAAAGCATCACAAATCTTATTATTTCTATGAAACAGAAGGTCTGGGGATAGAGCTGATAGTAATTTTAAATAACCAACTTATAGTTATTCATCCATGTGATAATCCAGTTGGAAGTCCAAATAAAAACAAAACAAAACATTTGTTATTTATAAAAACAAATAAAGGATGCTAGTCTTCTTTAAACCAGAAATTTATGGAACATCTACATCTTAAAGTGTTGAAGAAATGCTACATAATTCATTCAGGAAAATACAAAGGCAGACATCTGATAGTCTTACTATGGCATGTGGAAAGACATTATTCGAGTAGGAAATTAAAACCCAAGATGGGTTTGAAGGACATGTGCTTGGTCTGTTTCTTTGGGCCCTGAGTAATAAAGTGAGGAGACCATGAAGGGCTTGCAAAGACACTACTTTTACTTCATAAATAAATGCAAAATGAGTCCTGAAAGTGGTCTAAGAAAAGAAAGTTATTACCAGTCAAGCTGTAGAGGCTTTTCTGCAGGCATAATAATATACAGAAAAAGGAACTATGTCATTACTAATGTGATTGAATAAATAAAAGGATCCATTGTATATTTTATGAAGAAAGAGCAATCTGCGCAAGTAGGGTGTATGTGGGAAGTAGGAGAGAAGTGAAGAAGGAGTTACTTACCTGTGCTATATTTTTGTTCAGAAGATAGACCCCATAATCAAATTGCAACTTCTCCCCTCCTTTTGGATACAGTGGAAACCTAAGAAAGGTAAAGAAGGATCAGAAGTTTTCCAAAGCTGTGTAAATACAACCTCCAAGTTGTTGACAGAAGCTATTTTCTTAGATATAGCACGAACATCTGAAGAACTGGACTAAATAATTTGGCTATAATCACTGTAATTGACTATCATCTTCATGCTGTGAGGCAAGTCAGAATAGTAGGTGCCTTTTCTCAAAGGAAAAAGTGTATAGGTCACAAAAACAAGAGACTAATATGTAACAGAGTGACCCAATGACCCCCAAGGAATGGAGTCCACTGTTTCTTACTTATATACCATGAGCTTGCCATATTAGTGAAGATTAAGATCCCCCCAAGTCTTCTAATACCTTGGACTTGCATCTCAATTTCTCCCAAATGGGAGAGGAAGATTAAGAAGAAATTAAAATCAGACTTAGAAGCAATATACAGGATTTCTGTTTCTTTGAAGATGGCTAGTCAGATCAGTAGTGCCAGTATGAGCCAAAATTCATTCACGTCTACAGGGATGGTTCTTTGAACACTACTTCTCTCAGGCAATGTACTCATGCCACAAAGCTCTTATAAATGACTTCTCATTTCAACCTGCCTCACTGAAGCAACAAAGGCATGAGATATAGATTTTCATAAAGATGATGAATTATTTTAGGGAATAAGCTTCCCTTAACCCTGCAAATAAAGAAGGAAAGGTTAGCGCACTCCTATAGTCTTTAGCCATTTTTCTGATTCTTAAGATCAAATATAAATTTTATCATCCGAAACAGATTTTTCTACAAACACAATTACTACTTAGATAGGGTCAAGAAGAAAACGTTGTCTTCCTTAGTTTTGCAATATACAATTATTCTCAGGAAAAAAATAATCTTATTGAAATGAATGCTAGGTGACAATAACTGGATATTCTTAATTTCAATTGTCTTTTAATTGCTGAGGAAAAGATACATCCCTATAAAGTCTAGAGGATATTGTTTTCAAGGGAAATAAAAGAAAGGAAATAGAATTTAAAAGCTTTATGTTAAATTCTCAAGAGCTGTTGGTTATATACTATCCAAAAGGTAAACTGTTTTGCACTGTAAAATTATAGGCACTGGGGAGTGAGCAAGGCCATGAACTGTACTTATTTTCTACTAAAGGAATACCAAATGCTTCATACACCCATCAAGAAGATACAGCTTTGTATTTAATTGAAACAATAAAAATAAACTAGGACATGTGGTTTGGTCCCAAATTGAGATGCATAAAAATGACAGCATAGCAAATTCAGGATAAGCAAAGTGCAACACCAGACTTTTGCAAGGTGTCTGGGAATCATTCAAAATCATATGGGGTAGCCTGCATAGAAAAGGGTAGCCTGTATTAGCAAAGATACAACAACAGGGGTATGTTAGAGGATACAGGCCTGAAGTTCCGTACTGTGCAACTGTTTTTCTATTATATAAGCAATCAAATGTAGATTATCTGAATAGCTCTCCAACTCATAGCTCTCTCCATTTTCAAGTTATAAATCTAGAAATGGTTTTTGTGTGTGTGTGTGTGTGTGTTGGAAGGGTAAATTGAGATCAGCATCCAGTGAAAGCCAAGACTCTACATTCCTAAAAAATGGATCTCATGACATTTGACTGTATTATGACTTCATTGGGACTTATTTACAGGAAGATCCACAAGGTGAGTATGTAACATTAAAACAAATCTAAAGAGTTTTTAGACCCATAGATTCATATAGGGCAATACTAAGACAGATCAATATTAGGACAGAATTCACATTTTCTATTATTTTCAAATTCTTAATGAGTCACTTCAAGTTGAATAGTATAATAGCTTATAACTATCACATAT
This sequence comes from Loris lydekkerianus, assembly GCA_963574355.1. Classification (NCBI taxonomy): domain Eukaryota; kingdom Metazoa; phylum Chordata; class Mammalia; order Primates; family Lorisidae; genus Loris; species Loris lydekkerianus. The sequence goes on along the minus strand of CAUYPK010108442.1, from coordinate 37,035 downwards.
TAATCTTACTTTGCAAAAATACATGGACTTATAGATAGATCTATCAAACAATCTAGAGAAGTGTAATCCATTTTAAAAGCTATAACTTATTACCATCAGGACTTAAGATCCAAATAATGGTACGTCATTTCAATATAGATGGAAAATCACATTAGCAAACTATGTAAGGTTTAGACAAGAATGTAGTCATTCAGATACAACCAGAAAAATGTCCATAGTACCACAAATAGGACTTATTAAAGGAGTATTACATTAAATAGATGATGAACTAAATATTTCCTATGAAGACTCAATATAATTTATTATTACACTCAATTAAGCTGTCTAATATTAAATTATTAAAAATTCACTGATTCTACATGTCAAAATCGATGAATTAGAAAGCAATAAATAATGCATGTGCAACAGAATTCTACTGAGAGTTACTGTCACTATCTAACACCTGGTGGTGAGAAGGTAAGTGGAAGAACGACAGACCACCTATTGGAGTCCACTTTAATCTAGTGTAAATAATCTTCTCATTGTACACTGTCAAACTGGCTTAGGTAAGTTTGCAATGCTGCTGTCTTTATCCTGTCTGTCTCTAATTTATATTCACTGTGTGATTATTTGGTTAACGTGTGTCTCTCCTGGTAAACTGCAGGTTCCAAAGGATAGAAACAAGTTGTATTTTGTCCCTCTTTTGCCTCTGTAGTCAAGTGTATAGCACTATTACTAGTAAACACTCTATACATAACTCGTTGAATGAGAAAAAATGATGGTACAAACAGATTTGGAGCTCTTTAGTCTACAGCGATTTCAATATGAGTTAAGAACTACAACATGACTACCGGAAAAGCTAATGTTATCCCAGACTGTATTAACAGAGCAGAGCGGCTGAACTGGGGAAGGTGCTAGTGACCACTACTTTGTACTAGACTATACCGAGAGACCTATGTTCTCTTTTGGGAGTTAACAGTATTTCACACAGGTATGGAGACAAATAATTGCAACCTTACTGATAAGGTTATGTTTACAGAGAACTCTGGTAATAATTTCTTCATGGCTATAAAAGGCATGAAGTGGAGTAACCCAATGTTATTCTTATTATTAATAAACTGATTTCCCTTAGTTGCCTACTTAGTGAGTAGAGACAGGGCCTCAATATTAGGTCTGCAATGACAGATTCAGTGTTCTTCCTATGGCCTCTCATCTAGAGAAGTACGCTGAGGATGATTAGGGAATGGGAGCCACAGCACTGAGAGAAATAGCTGAAGAAACCAAGTGTTTAGCCTGGAGGACATTAGTCTCGGGGACAAGAAATGACTTTTCAAGAGGAAAGGAATGGATTTGTTCTGCATGGGTTCGGCAGGGAGCACCAAAGTGAATGGTATGGAAGACTGACTTCATCACACAGTTAGTCAAAATCCAAAAGATCCTAGGTAGAGGTGGACAATCAGAGATGGCAACAGTAAATAATGGACGTGTATTCAGGGGATATGTAGCGGGTTGAACGATCTGTTCTTATCCTATTGCCTGGAACCTGTGAATGTGAATGCAACTTTACTTGGAGAAAGGGTCTAAAATAGTTAAGATTATGGGATGAAATCAACTGAGAGTATGCAGGTGGGTCCTAAATCCAGTAAGTGTCACTGCTGAGGAATATACAGAATAGAGACAAAAGGAAGAAGAGACGGTCATGTGAAGATGGGGGCAGAGACCAGAGTTACGCAGCTATAAGCCAGACACTGCCTGGAGCCACCAGAAGTTGGAAAGGGTAAAGAAAGGAATGTGGCCTTGCTGATACATTGATTTTGGACTTCCGGACAAATTTCTGCTGTCTTAAGTCATCAAATTTGTGATAACATATAGTAGCCCTAGAAACTGTACACGAGAAGAATCAAATACCTGATGACCCATTGTGCTAGATGACATGCGTTTTCTCTTCCAAAGTTTTATAATTCTGAATAGATAAAACCAAATATACTGACTATAAATTCATTTAGACCGCATATTTCAGTCCAGAGTCATCATGATAGGGATCAGCTAAGACTGCAAAGTAGACCTACTGAAGAGGTGGTAAATGATGTGTTGGAAAAAGAAATTCTTATGTACAGGTTAAGAGTATGAATTTTTAAAAACTAATTAATATATATAAATACACCCACACAGATGTAATGCATGAAGAATATGCTGCTCTCAACTTGGAAAAAAATTGTAAAAGAAAACTGATTTTGAGTCTTTAAACATTTTAAAAAGATAAAACTATTACAAGCTCTACCCTTTCCCCACCAACTCAAGATATTTTTACAAAGGATCCCAACCTGGAGACAGTTGCTTGCCTTTACCTTCACAGTCTTAGACCTATATCTAGTTCTTTAATGGCAATGTATATGAGAATATGAATGCCGTTAACAGTAATTCAAATTTTTTTACTGTATGTAATAGGATCAATTTCCCTACTGACTTTGTAGAATACGTAACAACATATGCTCAATACATTCTGAGGTCAATACTTTATCTCAAATTCAAAATACTTTCCATCACAACTTTATTAATTACTCAGACTCAGAATGACAGGCAATTTTTACCCACCTTATTTGCCTTTTGTAGATGCAGAGATTTACCAAGTTGACAAGTCATTTTCCCTCTGAAACTTTCTCATCACTCCATTCCCACTGCCACTGCAGATAATTCTTTGCTGTAAAAGGCTGTCCTGTGCACTGTAGGATGTTAAGCAGGGATGGCAGCCTCTATCCTCTACCTACTGAAAGCCAATAGCACATCGTCCCCAGATGTGATAACCAAAAATATCTTCAAATATTACCAAATGTTGCCCGGGTCAGAGGGAAAATTGCCTTCACTTGAGAACAAATGGTTTAAGCTCTTATCAAATCTGATTACCACAATAGCTTCCTAGCCAGTAACCTTAATGCCAATTCATTCTCTGTATCACTGCCAAATTGATTTCAGGCAGCCTAGTAGGTTTAAACAAATTAAATTATAAAAGAAAAGACAAAGTTTTCTAGTTTTACTCCATTATGTACTTACATGTTGTATAAACTTGGGTACATATAACTGCTCTAACACTCAGTTCTTAAGCTGTAAAGTGAAGAAACTATCCACTTCCCTGCTTCCTTCACAGGTATCTTGTGGGTATAACACACCACCAAAGATTGAGAAAGCACATTGAAAATGCAAAGCATGACATAAATATAAATTATTTTCTCTTATGTTAGGCTTTTTGTCATGTTACTTCTCAGCCCCGATTCATAATCAGTTATTATTTTTTCAACTCCTCTGTCTAGCTTTTCAGGCCTACCGTGACCTGACCGGTGGGCCTGATTTATCTGCCACTTTTTTTTTTTTTTTTTGAGACAGAACCTCAAACTGTTGCCCTGGGTAGAGTGCCGTGGCATCACAGTTCACAGCAACCTCCAACTCCTGGGCTTAATCGAGTCTCTTGCCTCAGCCTCCCAAGTAGCTGGGACTACAGATACCTACCACAATGCCCAGCTATTTTTTGGTTGTAGCTGTCATATGTTTGGTAGGTCCAGGCTGGATTTGAACCCATCAGCTCTGGTGTATGTGGCTGGTGCCTTAGCCGCTTGAGCTACAGGCGCTGAGCCTATCTGCCACTTTTTACTCAAGTGATTTCTTCGCAGCATCACGAACACACCAAGTTCATCTCTTCCTCTGACTTTGCTCACTTCTTGGAAATGCCCATTTTTCTTTCCTTCCTATACAAATGCTATTCCATCCTTTATAAGATCTAGCTCAAGTTGCCACATTTCTTTTAAATCCTCCTTGACTATCACAGGCCTCACTATTCTCCCTGACCTTCCTTTTATTTACTTAGTGCCTACAGACTAAGTAGGCACTTAGTTTGTTCCATTTGTTCACTTTAGACTCCAGTGGAGGGGCATTAATTCTCCTACACTTCACAATTGACATGGGCACAGTTTTGTTTTTTTTTTTTTAAGACAGAGCCTCAAGCTGTTGCCCTACCACACCCATCTAATTTTTTAACTTTGTAGAGATATGGACTCACTTTTGCTCAGGATGGTTCTAACTACTGTCCTCAAGTAATCCTCCAGCCTTGGCCTCCCTAAGTGCTAGTATTACAGGTGTGAGCCACAGCACTCTGCCTGGCTTTGCTAAATCTTAAAAGCTACATGTACTCCAAAGAAACAGTTTAAAAAATAAACCTCACAGGGCAGTGCCTGTGGCTCACTGAGAAGGGCGCCCGCCCCATATAATGAGGCTGGTGGGTATGAGAACCCAGTCCCAGCCAAACTGCAACAACAATAACAAAAATAGCTGGGTGTTGTGGTGGGCGCCTATAGTCCCAGCTACTCGGGAGGCTGAGGCAAGAGAATCACCTAAGCCCAAGACCTAGAGGTTGCTGTGAGCTGTGACATAACGGCATTCTACTGAGGGTGATATAGTGAGACTCTGTCTAAAAAAAAAAAAAAAAAAAATAGATTTAGCGAAGCCAGCCAAGAACTGGTTGCTCCTAATAGCAGGTTACCCTACCAGTTGTAAAGACTGGTCTTCAAATTTCCTAACTGGAGGAATCCAGTAGGTATTAATGTAATAATCTGTTCCAGTTTCTGAACCCCAAGCATACCAGAGATGACTGACAATTTACTGTAGTTGTTTTAGGTGGGCTTTTGGGAAAATTAATGTTGAATAATGTCTTTTAAAAGAAGTTTTATGTTCTTTGGCAAATATTCCCAATTTTGTTTTGGTTACTTCTTTAACTGTGACTTTAACTTTAGCCCTCAAATAAAGCATGAATAAAAATCGTGCCCAGGTCGGCTCAGCACCTGTGGCTCAAACAGCTAAGGCGCCAGCCACATACACCTAAGCTGGTGGGTTCAAATCCAGCCCCGGCCCACCAAACAATGACGGCTGCAACCAAAACTTAGCTGGGCATTGTTGCGGGCGCCTGTAGTCCCAGCTACTTGGGAAGCAGAGGCAGGAGAATGGCTTGAGCTCAAGAGTTTGAGGTTGCTGTGAGCTGTGACACCACAGTACTCTACTGAGGGTGACATAGTAAGACTCATAAGCAATCCACCTGCCTTAACTTCCCAGAGTGTTAGTATTATAGGCGTAAGCTACTGCCCCTGGCCTTGTGTTTTATTTTTAAATCTTCACAGAGCTGATTTCTTCTTGTCACTTGGGCTTTGATTAAAGGACCCTTAAAGAAGACCATCCAGATCACTTAATCCAGGCGTCCTCAAACTGCGGCCCGTGGGCCACATGAAGCGGTGTGAATTGGATTTGTTCCCGTTTTGTTTTTTACTTCAAAATAAGATATGTGCAGTGTGCACAGGAATTTGTTCATAGTTTTTTTTTTTTTTTTAAACTATAGTTCAGCCCTCCAACGATCTGAGGGACAGTGAATTGGCCCCGTTTAAAAAGTTTGAGGATGCCTGACTTTATCTATAATCATTCCTCAGAAATATTACAACGGCCAGATCAGACTAATAGCAGCCATGTGTATTAATCAATTTTAACTAGAAGTGATCCAACAGGATCAAAACAGGAAGCATCAGGAACGCCTATGAAGTATTCTTGCCAAAAACTTGAACCTGAATATAGTCATCTAAGTTTTTACCTCAAGTTTACGGGAAATGCAGGAGATAGAGAAACACATTAAATAATAAGACAGTAATGCAATCAGCAAAACTCAAAATGTGGAGAATTCTACAAGGAACTATAGAATAAACTTAATTTATTCAATAAGAAAAACTCCAAGGAAAAATACAGGAGAGAATCTTGAGATTTAAAGAGACTTGAGATGTGGAGCAAGTGGCACTCTTACACATTGTTGGTGGGAGTATAAAATGAATACACTATGGAAAAAGTCTGGCAGTTACTTATAAAACTAAACATACACCTATCCTATGATGCAGCGATTCTATTTCTGGGTATTTACCTAAGAAAAATAAAAACATTTGCTTACAAATATATTGTGTACAAAACACGTTCACAGAAACTTTATTCATAATAGTAAAGAACTGAAAACAACCTCAGTGTTCATCATTAGGAGAATGGATAAACAAACGGTGGCATATTTATAAGGGGATACAGCTCAATCAAAGGAAATAAACTACTAGTACACACAACAACTTGGTCGAACCTACAAATATGCCAAGTGAAAGAAGCCTTATGCAAAAAATTCCTATTGCATGCTTCCATTTATGTAAAGTTCTAGAACTGGTAAAACTAATCTATGGTTGAACAATGGTTTGCTGGGGGACTACAGAAGACAGCGATTTCTTGAAAGGAGACACATTGAAGTTTCTGGGGAGACTCAATGATCCTTATCTTGACATGAGTTGGATAGACTGCACTGATAGATATGAGGTCAGACAATAAAGGTGGAGAACTCATCCTAGGAAAAATGCTACATACTGTATATACTCGAGTATATATGGTACCTCATTGTTGAACATCAATCACTACGGTCACCTTCAAGGTATTCTCCTGGGGAAGCAAAGCATTGATGCCAGTGCCTAGCTTACCTTTCAAAGCTATTTTGAAACTCATTTTCTGGAATAGCTATCAGAGCTGTAGTTGTACAAAGTCTAACAATTAAGTTCATGAACTCATCCAGAAAAAGCTATTTGAAGGATGTACTAGACACTGGCATCCCAAGGGATGTACTTCCCAAGGGAGTGCTTCCAAGGTGACTATAGTGACATTCAGCAACGAGGGATGTAGCACTTTTTCTAGAATGACTTTGTGAACTTAATTGTCCAACCTCATATGTGCATCTGATAGGACTCACAGTATGGTTCATTTAAGATGTGTGTATTTCATTATATGTAAATTTTATCTCAAAAGAAAAAAGAGCCATGAACAAATATTGAGCTCTAGTTAATTATATGCATGATGAAGTATGAGGGCAAAATGTACTGAAATCTCCATCTTACTAAGAAATTGATCAAAATAAGTAGGTTGACAGATAAATAGAAGGATGGATAAACGGAAAGATATATAATAAAGTGAGCAGAGTAAAAGGTTAAAGAATCCAGGTAGCAGACAAGATTCTTTTAGCTTTTGTGCATCTTTGAAAATTTTCATAATAAAATCCTCAGACAAAATACAAATAAATAAAAAGTTTAGCTAATGGTGATAAGAGAAAAATAGAGTATAACAGACAATGGGCAGTTTCTGAACCTTTTTATTTCATACTCCTGTCAGTAAAAAATTATGAACATACCCCCCACTAAGTAATAAAATATATACAGGTATTATAATACCAATATATTATAAATTATGCCCAAAGTAGAACATTAAGCTGATGACATAATAGAAACAGAAATGCTTAACAGAAGACTTGAGACAGCAATTAAAGGAAAAGTAAGAACTATTTAGATTCTGATTTGAAGAAATCAATTAAAAAAAGTTATGAAACAATTGGAAAAATTTGAATACTGACTATTATTTGATGACATTAAGTAACTGTTATTTTCTATTGAGACAGAGTCTCACTTGGTCACCCTCTATAGAGTCCGTGGCATCATAGCTCACAGCAACCTCAAACTTTTGGGCTCTAGGGATTCTCTTGCCTCAGCCTCACTAGTAGGTGGAACTATAGGCACCAGCCACAAGGCCCAGCTATTTTTGTTTGTTTGTTTGTTTAGCAGAACTGGGCCAGGTTCAAACCCACCAGCCCTGGTGCACAAGGCAGGCACCCTAACCACTGAACTATAGGCAGCCCCAAGGAACTGTTATTTTTAAGTGTGAAAATGGCATAGTCATTAAGTTACAAAAAAGTATTTTTTAGAGATATATAATGAAGTATTTATGAACAAAATGTTATGATATCCATAATTTACTTCATCTACTGGGATGAAGAGAACAGAAGAAATACAAATAAAGTACGATCGATAATTATTCCTAATTATTAAACCTGGCTCTAGTTTTGTTTTCTCAACTTTCGTCTATGCTTAAAATTTTCCATAATTAAAAAGTGAATTATAAAAAAAAGAGAGAGAGAGAGAAAATCATTCCCCCTGGGTCTCTACTACATGTCTAGTCTCATTTGTTTTGGGTCTGTTTTCTCCAACTAGAATGTTAACACTAAGAGGGCATAGATTTTTATCTGTGTTGTTTACTACCATATTCCCAGTATTTAAAATATTGTCTTTTATAGTACAAAAATTTGTTGTTGAATAAATGAAAGTACCAGAAGTCATTTATGACACAATTAACTCCAATGCTGTATCACAGTCTTCCCCCTAAACTTCATGATTATATCTCTAATCACATGCTGGGCATCTTCTCCTATGTGTCCCCATAGGCATTTCTAATTCTATATGTTCATAATTAACAGTATTATCTTACCCTTCAAATCTGCTTTTATAATATGTTATGCAAACACTAATGAAGAAGAGCTGAATTGGCTATACTAACATCAGATCTACTTTTTCTAATTCCAGCTCATCTATATGATTGAGCTAGGAAGTTTTGGTTACCTTTGTCAAGAATAACCTTTTCTCTATGCTCACTTGGCTAGTTCTCACTCACCCTTAAATAATTAATCCAGGTATCACCTATTCTGGGAAATCCCAGATATACCTGACCTAAGGGCTTTTCTTTTCCTTTGGTACTTTGTAAATACTTATTCACATACCCCATAATGAGATAGCCTGTTATATGTCTATCTTAAATATTTTCTGATGAAGAACAGTACTCTTGCAGGCCCTGGCACATACAATCTCTGATGATTCTTTCTCTCCCCACATATAAATCTCATAATTTAACAAGAACAATGGCCAGGAACTGCTAAGTAGACAGATGGGTAGGAGGAACCAGAGAAAAAGATATAAAATTAATCACAGGTAGTTTTCTAGAGGTAGAACACTTAAAACTAGTTTTGAAGAAAGTAAAGGTCAGAAATTTGAAAGAGAGATGAAAGAGCATTTGAAAATTATATTAAAATAACTGATTTAATCAACAAATAATTTACCCAGCTACTCTGATGAGCACTGGGCAAATAAGGCACACACCATTCTTCTTCATCTTCACTCATTTATTCATCAAATAGTTACTGCGTATCTACCTTGTGTGAAACTCTGTTCTAGGTACTGAGCTGACACAGTGAACAAAATAGACAACAAATTTCCTGTTCTCATGAAGATTACATTCAAGAAGGGAGATGATGACAAGCAACAGAAGGTTCACTGAGAAGGTGACATTTGAATATAAACCTGAAGGAAGTGAGATAATCTTGAAGCTATCTGGGGGAGAGTGCCCCAGGCAGGGGAAACAGGAAGTAACAAAGGCCCGGAGACAGGAACGCCTGGTATGATCAGGTTCCAGGAACTGAAAGGAGGTCACAGTGGCTGGACCAGAGTCAGGTGAAAAGGAACGGGAGATGAGGTCAGCAGGGTCACAGGTAACGATGGTGCAGGCTCTTGTAGGACTCAGTAAGGACACTGGTTTTTACACTGAATGATGGGAAGCACCAGAAGGTTTAATAGTTGTGAGAATAAATTACAGGATTGTGAGAAAGGAAACAAAGAGGATATTGCAAAAATTCAGGCAAGAGAAGGCAGTGTCTTGACCAGGACAGTGGCTATAGTGGTAGTGAAAAATGGTTGAATTCTCACATTTTGAAGACAGCGCCAAAGTGATTTGCTGGCAGATCATAGACAAGGTGCGAGAGGCAGAGGAGTCAAGGATGACTTCAAAGTTTGGGGCCCAAATAACAGAATGGATTTGCCATCTTACCATAAAAGTACAGGTGATGTTGAAATAAACAGCTAGAGATCAGGGCAAGAAATCAAGTGTAAGGGGCTAAGTGTTGTAACATTAGGGTGGAAAGGTCAGCAGGCACCAGACTGTGCAGGATTTTATAAACCATAAGAAATCTAGACTATATCGTTTAGGATAATGGGAGGGTAACAAAACATTTTTAAAGCATGGGTGTGATAGGATTGGGGTTTATATTATTGAAAGACCACTCTGACTACGGTGTGGTAACCAAAAGAAAACTGTGGTTTGGAGGCTGTTGGAATGTTCTAGGCCAGAAATGATGACAGTCTTAAGTAGGGTTCTAATAGTAGAGAGGAAGTTATATGAATAGATTTGAGCTATAATTTGCGAAGTGAAAGGATTTTGTAATGTATTATTATAAAATAATTGTAATAGTTGTTCTAATGAGGAGGAAGGAGTCAAAGATGCCCTTTGGTTTCTTGACCAAAGAACTAGACAGAGGGTAGTATCTGTGAGGTAAGATAGGGCACGCTGGAGGAGGAGCAGGTTTATTACATATAATGTGTATGTTATACACAACAACACATAAAGTATATTTATTATATAAATAAAGTTAGGAGGATATTTGGGGGTTAAAACATCAACTAAGGAATTTATAAACATTTAGGTGGAAACTGAAGCCACAAATATGAATGAGATGACCTACTAAAATCATATAGAAGATTGCTTTAGAGTCTTGAGAATATCAACAAAGAATGGAGAAATAAAAGAGCCAGAAAAGGACTGGTCAAAAGATAGTTGGAAAACCAAGAAGTATCTCATAAGAAAAGCTCAGAGAAAGTGTTATTTTAAGAAGGAAGATGACATCAATAGTCAAATGATGCTGACAATTCAAGCAAAATAGAGAGTAAAACCTGTCTATTAGATTTAATTATATCAGTTCATTGCTAGGTAGCTCCAATAATATGGTAAATACAGATTTTTTGTTTTTTTGAGACAGACTCTCATTCTGTTGCCCAGGCTGTGCCATGGCGTCAGCCTAGCTCACTGCAACCTGAAACTCCTGAGCTCAAGCGATCCTCCTGCCTCAGCCTCCCAAGTAGCTGGGACTATAGGCGCCCACAACACCTGGCTAATTTTTAGGAGAGATGGGATCTTGCTTGTGCTCAGGCTGGTTTCTAGCTCCCGAGTTCAAGCAATCCTCCTGCCTCCTCAGTCTTCCAAGAGTGCTAGGATTATAGGCATGAGCCACTGTACCAGGCCTAAATTCAGATTTAAATGAGGTAGTGAGAGATAAAGGCAGACTGGTGTGAACTGAGGAATGACCAGAGATGAGGAAGTGAACATGAGGAGAAGCTTGGCATAGAAAGAGGACAGCTCCGGGTGGCGCCTGTGGCTCAGTGAGTAGGACGCCAGCCCCAGATACCCAGGGTGGCGGGTTCTAACCTGCCCTGGCCAAACTGCAACAAAAAAACAGGCAGGCGTTGTGGTGGGCGCCTGTAGTTCCAGCTATGCAGGAAGCTCAGGCAAGAGAATGACCTAAGCCCAAGAGCTGGAGGTTGCTGTGAGCTGTGATGCTACAGCACTCTACTGAAGGAGACAAAGTGAGACTCTGTATCTAAAAAAAAAAAAGGACAGCTCAGCAACAGAAGGACATGGTGAAGCACAGCAGAAAAAATGTACTGAGGTGAGAGGAACATGCTCTTTATCTTATAATTCAGAATGCAAATGAGCCTGTCATAGCTAGCAGGAGGGACAACTTTCTCAGCGTCATAGGAAGGATGAAAGAAAATGACCACTATGGATGCAGTTTATTCACTCAACAAATTTTCAATAAAAAATTATTTCAGTGAAAAATTTGGAGAAGCAGCAGCAGATTAAGCAGAGCTCCCTAGACTATGTCAGACAATGGGTTGATCTCCATCTAAGAGAAACTGCAAAGGGCGGCAAATATCCCCAAAGAAAAATAAAAAGAAGAGTGATTGTTTTTTCCTCTTCCTCTGGGGGCAGAAAAGACACAGAAAATATATAATGGGAGAGCATACGTGTTAACCAAAGAGACTAAATTTGATATGACAGGTAAATAAATGCCACCCCTAAGATTTTAAAGGAGAAATCATGTAATGAAAAGATTTACATCACAATATTCTCCCTGCCAATATTAAATACAATTTTTTAGACAGCTGTACTAAAGAGAGAATGGAATTTCAGAGAAACAGAATTCCAGGTAATTTCAGTAATGTTAAAAATAATCCCTATTTTTTAACTTGGTAAGTTGCAGGCTTATGGAAATTGTTAAAGAATTCAATATCAATTTCCTTATAGAAACCTTCCAGTTTTTCCATACCCTTTTTGTAACTGTTGAAAAATAGTCCACAAGCAAATTTCACTGAACAGAGCAAAATTAAAGAATGGAAACCATGTCTTTTTTAATAGTCAATTCTGTAAAATAAAAATTCTGCCAAGTAAATCAAAATCACATTCCACAACATTAACAGCCATCCTGAGTTTGCCTGGGTTTAACAGCACCTGTTTCTCACAAAAGCTGAAAATGTTTAAAAAAAAAAGAACCCAAACCTATAATTAAGCATGTAAGGTGCATAAATACTTGGTAATGCCAGAAGATATTTCCATCTGGAACATAAATTTATAAGAAAAATAGTCACCATTTAAAATTTCTAAAGACAGCCCTTTACAATGTGTGCATATAATATAGTTTTCCTTAAATATGTCAGTACATGTAATGATACATTCTCTATAAACTACTTCATTATACAGTGCTGAGAGCATAGGTGTTTAATCCTTTATATCAAAAATAAAACACATAGTTTGGGGTCAGAAGAGGAGAAAAGAAAAAGGGGTATTTATGTATAGTAAGTTAAGCCTCTGAAGTCAGAGGCTCAGATCCCAGGTTTGTTATTTGCTTGTGGTGTGATCTAGAGTACTCTATGCTGAACCTATTTCTAAAACTCTCAAATGGGTTTAATAATACTAGTCATTTGGGTTTGCTGTGAGAATTAAACAGGAAAATCTAGGACCCAACCTCAAATATACATGATGATATTTATTTATTTTTGAGACAGAGTCTCACTATGGCACCCTGGTAGAGTGCCAGGGTGTCACAGCTCACAGCAAGCTCAAACTCTTGGACTTAAGTGATTCTCTTGCCTCAGTCCCTAGTAGCTGGGACTACAGGCACCCACCATAATGCCTGGCTATTTTTTTGTTGTAATTGTCATTGTTGTTTAGTAGGCCTGGGCTGGGTTTGAACCTGCCAGCCCCAGTGTATGTGGCTGGCATCCTAACCACTGAGCTATGAGCACTGAGCCCATGATAATATTTATTTTAAAAAAATCTATGACCCAGCACAGTTACCAGGATACACTAGGGAATTATTATTATCTTTCATAAGGATGTGCTTTATTTCCCTTCTCTTTCCCCCTACTCCTCTCTGTAAATGCCTCAAGGAGAGATATCACATTTTATTTATTTTGTTGCCTACTGAAATAACAAAGCATTCCTATGTACATCCTATAGGATAAGATTCCTATCCTATATTTTTTATTTTATTTTAATTTAATTTAATTTAATATTTTGGAGGCAGAGTCTTACTTGGTTGCTCTTGCTAGAGTGCTGTGGCATCATCATAGCTCACTGCAACCTCAAACTCCTGGGCCTAAGCAATTTTCCTGCCTTGGCCTCCCGAGGAGCTGGGACTATGAGAGCATGTCACCATGCCTGGCTAATTTTTTCTGTTTTTGATAGTCTTGCTAGCTTTTGTTTAGGTTAGTTTTGAACTCCTGACCTCAAACAATTCTCCCTGTTGGCCTCTCAGAATGCTAGGATTACAGATGTGAGCCATTGTGCCCAACACTATATTTTTACTGTTCATACAAATGTCTTATTTCTTTAATTAGAATGTAATTTCCTCGAGCACATAGGTGTTAAGCTCAAGCTTCTTATTCACAGTGGGTATTCAATACATACTGCAAATGAATGATTAAACAAATGAATAAATTAAATATGGAATGATAAATACCTAATGGACATATAGTCCTTGCAATTTCTGTGAATTATAAAATAAACAAAACATAGGAATCAAATAGAAAGATTTCAATATTCAGAATTATTCCGATCATTCCTTCTGCCTTAGTTTTAATACACTTAGACAACAAACTCTTACTTTTAGAAAGTGCTTTGGGTCCTGGCGTGTGGATCTCTTGAGACCAGCTTGAACAAGAGTGAGACCCCCAGCTCTACTACAAATAGCCAGGCGCCATGGCAGGCACCTGTAGTCCCAGCTACTAGGGAGGCTGAGGCCAGAGTATCTCTTGAGCTCAAGAGTTTGAGGTTGCTGTTTCACAGCATTCCACCCAGGGCAACAGAGTGAGACTCCATCTCAAAAAAAAAAAAAGTGCTTTGAGTTCTGCTCAAAAGAAAAATTCTTTGGTGAAGAGAAAAATCTCAAATTACAGAATGGTGTTTAACAGTTAGAGCCTTCTGCCATTACAGGAAAAGCCAATGAGCACTGCCAGTGATGATGCTGATACTGGGTTGCACTTACAGAGTATCTTATGCGTGTTATTTATGCAAATAGCAATTGTCTTCTCGGTACTATTATTAAAGTGCCCCGGTCATACAGTCTTTCCTAGTGTACTTCATGATGACCACCAATTCCACACCATCCCACCTCAACCCTGCCCCTAGTTTGAATTACGTTCCTCCATGTACCTTCACAGAAAATATAGTAACTTTCACACTGTAATTCCTTGTTCATTCCTTTGAATTGTCCACAGCATGTAAACTATGAGCCTACATCTTACTGATGTTGTACCCCAGTTTCCACAGTACTGTGTCTGGGATATAATTTATTGGTGGAATGCAGAGAGGAGTGAATGTATGGGTGAAGTGGTGGAGCTAGAATTCCAACCCATGCCTGGCTCCTAAGCCTGTCTATTTTAATCTGCTCCCTCAACAAGTAATATCCCCATTCTTTAAATTTATATTATTTTATAAGTTTCACTTAATTCAAAATTTCTATAGACATTATGGGATTTCTTCTCTCCCACAAGGTGCGTGGGAGAGATGAAGAGTTGAGGTGATTCCTTTGCAGTTTCAAATTGAAATATGTCTTTCTCAAATACATTGTGAATTATTACCGTGTTCATCAACTGATTTGATAAGCTGGCACTTATCAAAAAATCACCAAATCTAGCTTTCATGACAACATTTTGGGCTTAGATCTAAGTCAAAAAGGCAGAGATTGTCAACACCAATAACTATAGATTTCATTAAAGTCCAAAATGTAATTTCTAAAGTCCTAGTAACAATATTACATACATTATTACTTTTGGGATTTATATAAATAAAAAGTGGAAAAAAGATTTGGAAATAAATCCGTAAGTTTTGAAAAATCCACTTAATTCTACCAAATAAATTTTTCAGTAACTATAACTACTTAAGTTTTAAAATGTAATTTTAGATCATCTAAAATTAGCCTAAAATTTTCTACCTGCTTTTTGGATGTCAAAGCACAAAATTATAAACATCAGTTAGCTGAACTCAGTTTTCTGAAGTGAATATGCTATCTAGGAATTCCTTATATTCACAATGTATTTGAGAAAGACATATTTCAATTTGAAACTGCAAAGGAATCACCTCAACTCTTCATCTTACCCAATTTCAGAGCACAAAAAAACAATTTAGAGGACTCTATGTCATTCTGTTAAGTATGGACTTCAAAGGAGGAAGAAACTTCAAGGATCATTGATATGACAGCAACCAATGCGAACATCTAGGTTGCCATAATCAATCTGCTTTAATTATCAACAAGTTTTTACCATTTCTGACCAGTCATTTGGAGCTGACCTCTGACAAGTACTTACAAGTCATTGAAATCTCATTTTATTTTATAGCCTCATATTTGTTATTGGGCTAATCTTTACCTGTTCTACATCACACAACAGCTTAAATATTTGAATGGCCCAGCAATAAATTTCCATGATCCCCCTGGGTCAGTCAGATGTTAGCTGTTAAGTAAAGCTAAAAGGATCTAGGCTTCATAAATTTCCTTCAAGGTCCACATTTGCTCTTACAGGCTATGCTTTCAAGCCCAAACATCTTTATAGCTATGCACAGTGATTTATTAACTCCTCCTTGTTTTTATCCAAAAAGATCAATCACATATGTATCAATAAGCCAGTGTGCTGGTGACTGCTTTTTATTGTACATATAACCACCTGCCTTTAATACAAACTTGTGTCTAAAGCTTTTTTAAGTGCTTGCTGGATTTTAACAACCTTCACCTGTTTCTAATTTGGTATATAACATATGGTTTAGCTTTGCTATTTAGTTCTAAGCCAGCCTTTCCTCTTTCAGACCCAACAATATAAAAGAAAACAAATCCAGGGCACAAAACTCTATATTTGGAGGATGTTAAACACATACATGCACACGCATACACACTTGCCTAATTACTTCTGAAAAGCATTTTCATAGAATATTTTATAGTTATGGAATTACTACATTAAAAATATTAGATGTGTCCTATAGTACTCTTGAGGGTTTCTAAAAATTATGTTCAAACTGTGCAAATGACTGTTTGATCTTAGTACCTCAAAAATGATAGTAATAGCTGTATCTAGTGCCTATGAGATATGGAAAGAGAGTTCCTATCTACATCTGGACAGGTGAAAACAAAATTTTCTTTTCCCTTCCCTAAATTAGACCAAGAGTTTAAGAGGCAAGGTGCCAGCAGAGAGAGAACGACAATCTAACTCAGCATGGTAAAGTCAATTCTAAAATTAAGTGTCTGGGTGATAGGGCAGGGAGGAGAAAATCCTCAGGAAGAAATGACTAATAGAAACGTCTAGGACAGACAGAGAAGTCAACATAGCCTTCCACAGCTTGACTAGACCTCTTTCCTACACATACCTCCTTTTACAGTCAGGGTGGGACCTAACAACACTGGCTGCAGTTGGCATTGAATCTTCTCATCCTTAGGGCCCAAAGCAAATGCTATTCACCCTCTGAAGGCTCCCCTAGACTCAAAATAGAATTAAGGTGCTTCCATGAGATTTATCGCATTTATTCATTATTTGGGAGCATATAATCACATTAGGCTTTGTTTTACAACCATGTATTTACATGTCTCTCTCTTCTATAATGATCTAACAGAGCAAGTATTGAATAAATGTCCCCCGAATTATATGAAGTTGGTTTACAAACAAAAACTTTGCATGAATTAAATCACAAAAAGCACACTTAACAGTTAATGCTAAATTTTATCAAAATAATATATGTGCATGGTTTTAAAAAGTCATATTGTTATACAAGCCTGACAGCAAAAACATTAGTTTACATGTTTGTTAGCTAAAATATCCTAAGTCTGTAACAATTCCTAGACCTCAGACCCAATTATTCTCAAGACTTTAAGTTGTGTTTTCCTCCTGGTATTTACCTTACATCAGTGGTTCTCAACCTTCCTAATGCCTCCTAATGCCGTGACCCTTGAATACAGTTCCTCATGTTGTGGTGACTCCCAACCATAAAATTATTTTCGTTGCTACTTCATACCTGTAATTTTGCTACTGTTATGAATTGTAATGTAAATATCTGATATGCAGATGTATTTTCATTGTTACAAAGGGGTCGGGACCCACAGGTTGAGTACTGCTGCCTTACATGTTCCTAATTAATATTTTTATATTCCTATTTCTTGATTCTATGTTTTTACAAATAAACAACTTCCTGGGGAAGGCTGCTTCCCCCACTATGCCCAAAATATCCATACTTCCCTTAGTTAAAATCAATATGCAACATTTCTGTAGTATTATAATTTATTATTTTGACCTGAGCCATATAATGTTTCACCCTTATATTTATATTCTTTCAAACTTGTTTCCTGGAGTTAATAACTACCTAGATTTTTCATTTGTCAAATTTATTTACATACTTCTCACTAATTTATTCTCAGACTTTTGGAAAGCAAATAAAATCCCCGCTGAATAGTTAAACCCATCAGATAATCTGTCAGCTTCACTCTCAGAGCCCTTCGTCCTTCTCTATAGGCCAGTTGAGAAGCTGTCTTTAGATCACCCTTCACCCTGAGAGCTCTTTGCTTCTCTGCTATGTTGGATCCCTTCTGTTCCTTGAATGCTATTTTCTTTTTGGTTTACTCCCTTGTGTTAGCAGAGCACACCCTCTAGGACAGTGGTTCTCAACCTGCCTAACACCGCAATGTATTTTCATTGTTACAAAGGGGTTGCGACCCACAGGTTGAGAACCGCTGCTTTAGGATCTCCCGGGTAGTTTTTTTTAAAGGACTTTCATGTCTAAAAAGTCTTTTTTTTTTTGCTCTCATATTGATTAAAAGTTTGAAGATATTTAAACCTTGGTTATAGAAATAATTTTCCCTTAGTACTTTGAAGGAATTGTTTCACTGCCTTCTAGCCTTGAGTAGGCAGATTATGACTGCTATTCCTTTGTATGCTTTTGTGTTTGTTTGTTTGCTTTTTTCTCTGTAAGGTTTTAGAATCTTTGCTTTACCTCCAGAATTCCACAATTTCACAGTGATGTGCCTTCATGCGGGCCTTTTGAAATTCATTGTGCTGGACACTCACTGGACTCTTTCAATTATTAGGATTTTTCTTGTATTTTCTCCTGGATACTTTCTTATATTCCCTTTTCTCTGTTTCTTTTTTGCATTCACTGCTATTTGTATGTTGGGTCATCTGATATTTGAATAATTCCTCCAATTTCTTATCTTTTTTTCCTATCTTTGATCAGTGTTTTTGGCTCCTCCAACCCCACCCCATGAGCTTTCCTAAATTTTATCTTGCAACCTTCTGTTTTTAAAAAAATCCTAGTTTTAATTTTCTAAGCTTTGTCTGTCTTTTAATGAACATTCGTTTTTATGCCATCTTGTTTTCGTTCATGGATATAGTACTTTCTCTTGTCTCTTGGAGGATATTAGTAGCCTTTAAAAAGAAAACTTTTGCTTTTTATTGATGTTTATAGTCTTACCCGCACATTTCGTTTTTGGTTATTTTCGCTTCTATATTTCATATGAGCGGTCTCCTCAAATGGCTGGTGATTCCTTAGCTGATTATTCATTTTTAACATGAGGAACCAAAAGGCAAACATATTGAAAATGGTGCATGGACTGAACTAGTTAAAAAGCAGCTTTTACCCTAGGATCATTTGGGCATGAACAGTTTGTACACGGCCATAGGTATTTTCAATTACTCAGTTTTCCACATTCTTTGATAGATATCCACTTCATTCCTCTTTTTAGTTGGTATCTCTGCCCTTAGTTATGCTAGTGGTCCCCGGATCCAAAATTAGTTTGGTTCAACTTCTTAAGAGTACAATCTGAGTTTTCTGTCAGTGTAGAGAGAGGTAGTTGCATAAAAGAGAGGTTATCAGGGTAATACTAACTTCTAATACAGACTTCCAGACATACCCAACTCTCTTCAATGACTCCTCGCCCCTAATTCTGAGCTTTTCCGGATTTTTTCCCCAGTATGAATTAGCTTGCTCTTACCTTTCCCTCTTGTAGGCTCTTGGACTTTCATCTTTGCCGTCTGCTAAGTCACTTGCTACTCTTCATCTCTTGTCTAGTTTCCACAATTTTGTTGATATCTCTTTTCTCTGGAGGTTGCCCCTCCTGTTCCTTTTGCCACTATGGGATTTGTGCTTTTTATATTTTAATCTTTGTACTGTTACTTTAGTGGCATTTAGGAGAGAAAAGATAAGCATATTTGTTCAGTTGGAAGTCTGAAGCTCATCATTTATGATTCAAGTAGTATCTTTGCTTGTTTCCACGTCAGGCTCTGTGTGCTATGCTGAGGTCACCTTTAAAGTAACTCCTTTGAAACTATGCACCAGAACCAGCACCTAATCCACCCGTCAAAGCAACTGTGGAACTGTTTTTCTGGAATGGCCATCAAAACTGTCATCATATTACCTTTGATGTCCTGAACATCCTCAGAATGTTTTCAATAGTTCCTTTATTTTCTGATAAAGAAAAAAGTCCCTAAGAGCCACTTCACATGAGTAGGGAGAGTGCTCCAATTTGGTTATTTGTTTACTGGCTAAAAAGTCCTTCACAGTGTCGTGTGAGCTGATGCACTATCATGCAAGAGCCATGAATTACTGGCCAAGATTTTCAGTTAAGATATTTCTTGTTTGTCAATGTCTGCTATGCTGCTTACAGTCAGCTGAAAATTTTGCTGCACCATTTGATAAATTCTTACAATGTTTTCAACAGTTCTGCTTATTATTGAGCACCCTAACCTCTCTTCATCCATGATACATTTTTTGCCCTTAGAAAAATATTTAATCCATTTGTACACTGTCATTTTCTTCATGACATTGTCCTCATAAACTTAGACTAATATGTCCTTGATTTCACTTCCATGCCTAACAAGTTTAACAAGACATTTATGAATGTTTGTTCGTTGCTCTAATTCAAGCTCCAACATTCTCACGATGGCACACGAAAATACACAAAGACACAGTCACATGTCAACACAAATACAACTGTGAGACAATGATATACAAGCTTACTGCATTGTTTGAATAGTGCTGTCAACATGAGCACATGGTGCCAAGTTTACAAACTCAAAACGATCCTGTGGCAGAGACTGCTAATTACTCCCAAACAGCCATTCTCCTTTTATTCTGTGGTTAACATCACAAAACTAGTAGGCCACCCAGAAAATACACATTTCCAACATCCTCTGGAGGTTGGAAAATGTAGAAGTCTTTAGAAGAGAGAAGAGTGCCCATTTCTTTCCTGGCTACACAGTGATTGACATGTCGAGGACAATTTTGGACATGAGGACCATACATCCAAGGCATGGCAGAGCAGAGACCTTGAAGAAACCTGGACTGTCCGAAACATTTATGAAAGTGCCATTCTACCTTTGAATTACTGATCCCTGGATTTTTATGCATGACAATAAAATTTTATCTGTTTGCGTCATTGTTAATTTGAAGTTTCCATTAAATACAAACTCCAAACCGGCACTATTCCCCGTATTGAAGCTTGGAGAAGTGACTTGTCCAAGGTTAAGATGATAGGGGAAATGATAGGAAAACTAGGATTCTAACTCAGGTCTTGTACCAAAGTCCCTACTTTTAACCACAGGCTTTCTTCAAATTATTATATCCTTGAATCAAATATATATGTATGTATGCCATAACTTGAGAGTTGAGGATGGTTACTATCATAAGAAAGAATAACACAAATTTAGAAATTAGAATTCTCCTCATTCTTGTACCAGAGGTTAAAAATAATCTGTTTTATGAACTTTACTTAGTTAAATGACAGGAACATATATATGCTAATGATGCCAAAATATATACATAAGTTTTCTGCCAAATTTAAATACAATGCTAGAGATGATGTTATTTAAAACGTAGACCTTGGCCCAGACATACAAGTATCCTCTATAATATATAACTTCTTATTGAAGACATGTACCAATTTATTAAGATGCTCTCTACAAAAAACCCCCAACCCCCTTCAAAACCTGATGATTTAAAATAAGCTCTAAATTGAATATAATAGTAGCTTGCACACAGCAAAGGCCCACTATGTTTTATTAAATGAATCTGGACAAACTGGTTCTTGATTCATTTGTTGAGAACTATTTCCTAGGTGCCCCTCAACTTAAAATAACTCTTCCTCATCTTTGTTTCTGATGTTCAGACAACTCATCTGGCATTCTTTCTCTTCCATTTTTTAATTTAAAGGGCATTTTAAATAATAGTATCCAGTTCACTTTGAAATTAGGGAAAAATGACTTATACTCACAACCCAGACTTTGCAATTAATATTACTTTGAATTTTTTAGTTAAAATAAATAAAACATCATAGATCAAGTGAGCTTTCTATGCTCACCACTCTTACTCCTTCTCCATTAACCATTCGTGGTAAAAATCCTAAATCAGTAATTGAAATAATAAGAATGGAGACAGACTGGTTCCAGAATTAGCTAATGCAGAACTCCATGACTTCATTCAAGACCCAGGTTTTCCCATTTTCCACTCTCCCATCTATAGAAGGTTGGTTTAGGCCCATTCATGACCACAAGATGGTTGTTACACAATCAAGTCTCATTTTTATATATAACATTTAGCAGAAAATGGCAGACTTTTCTCTTGTGTCTAATAGTACGTAAACTTTTATATTGAAGTATAAATACAATACTCAGAAGCATATAAACTCAATTATCAAAGAACAATATTCTCTTGAAATTAGCACTTAGACAAAGAAATTGATTCCCGGAATCCCAGCTATGTGTCTGTCTTGGTGCATAAAATTACTCCCAGAAGTACCCCATAAAACTGGCCAGAATTATGAATCAATTCCTAAATCAATTACTAGTGAGTGGAATGGGATCACCGTGATTGGTAAAAAGCCAATCATGATTTATTCCCTGAGGCTGGGACTGGGGCTCCTTTTCCATATAGCAAATTAAGAGAGTGAAGAACCAACAAAATGCAAATCAAAATCACTCTGAGATATCACCTAACTCCAATAAGATTAGCCCACATAGCAGTCCAAAATTTGCAGATGCTGGGGTGAATGTGGAGAAGAGACACTTCTACACCGCTGGTGGAATTGTAAATTAATACAACCTTTGTGGAAAGAAGTGTGGAAAATTCCTAAAGAACTAAAAGTCACCTTCCACTTGATCCGACAAGTGGAAGGTACTAGGTCATTTTACCACAAAGACATCTGTACTGGAATATTTATTGCAGATCAATCCACAATTGCCAAGTTGTGAAAGCAACCCAAATGCCCATTAACCTATGAATGGATTAACAAACTGGAGCATGTGTATTCAACCATAAGAAAAGATGGAGACTTTACATCTTTTATGTTTACCTGGATGGAGTTGAAACATATTTTTCTTAGTAAAGTATCTCAGGAAGGGAAAAATATATATATCCAAGGTACTCCATACTAATATGAAACCAATATATAGACAACTACATGTCCACTTGAATGATGAAACACAAATATAGTCTAGCAAGAGAAAGGGGAAGAGGACAGAGGAGGAGGAGGAGGAGGAAAGACAACTGGCAGGATCACACCTACTATGCACCATGTAAGGGTACCTCCTGGGTAAAGGGCTCCACAACTTGAACCTTAAAAATTTGTATTCTCATATTAATTTAAAATTTAAAAACTTAAAAAATCAAACAAAGAAAGAAACATAATAAACCATGCACATTATTCTGCAATTTTTACTCAGTATTTTTTTTAGAGCTATTTGTGCCTATTCATATCTAATATGTTCTTTGAACTCCTAAATTAGTATTCTATCTTATGGATATTCCACATTTTTGAGCTGGATGCAATGGTGTGCACCTATAATCTGGGCAACATAGTAAGTTCTCATCTTAAAAAAAAAAAAAAAAAAAGTGTCTAGTCAGACTGCATCACACAAATCTGTAGTCCCAGCCGCTGAGGTCGCTGAGGTGGGAGAACTGCTGGAGTCCAGGAGTTCGAGGCTACAGTACACTATGACTGTACTTGCAAACAGCCATTGTACTCTAGCCTGGATGATACAGTGAGACCTTATCTCTTAAAAAGAAAAGATACTCCACATTTCATTTTTTCATTCTTTACTAAAGGAGATTAGGTTGTTTCTAATTTTATTCATGGTTTCACTAATAAAAAATAATAAATTTAACATCTTTATATTATTGCTTTTGAGCACATTTCTCTAGGGGTCATGCTTAAAAACTGCATGTAATAGAAACCATACTAAATTCCACCAAATTTTTTGTTTGTTTGTTTTTTGAGACAGAGTCTCATTATATCACCCTTGGTAGAGTGCTGTGGCCACAGCTCACAGCAAGCTCAAACTCTTGGGCTTATGTGATTCTCTTGCCTCAGTCTCCCAAGTAGCTGGGCCTAAAGCACCTGCCACAACACCCAGCTATTTTTTATTGCAGCTGTCATTGTTGTTTAGCTGGGCCAGGCTGGATTCGAACCCACCAACCTCGGTGTATGTGGCCGATGCCATAACCACTGTGCTTTATGGGTGCTGAGCCTAAACTCTGCCAAGTTATTGGAGCTACTAACCCTAGAGAACAATGTACAGCCTTGGAAGTAAACGTCTTTTTTATTTTACTCAAAGTATTTTAATAGTAGGTCATATTTTTATTTTTAAGTTTTTATTGTTTCAGGTTGAGGGTACAAAGAATTCAGTTATGATGTTTGCATTTGTTAGGTAAAGTCCCTCTTTTAATTGTGTCCCTCTTACAGGGGACACAATTGTTAGGGTGTGTGGCTCTAAGTTTTAAACATTGTGCCCATTGGGTGAGAGTACCCCCCATCCCCTGCCTCTTCTCCCCCCCACCCCTGTTCCTTCCTTCTCCTGCCCCCCACCTTGAACTGTATTAGGTGGTCCACTGGCTTCATATTGGTATTGAGTACTTTGGATTCTTGCTTCTCCATTCTTGTGATACTTTACTAAGAAAAATGTGTTCTAACTCCATCCAGTTAATACAAAAGATGTAAAGTCTCCATCTTTTTAAGTGGTTGAATAGTATTCCATGGTATACATATTCCACAGCTTGTTAATCCATTCCTGGGTTGGTGGGCATTTAGGTTGTTTCCACATTTTGGCGATTATAAATTGAGCTGGGATAAATAGTCTAGTGCAAATGTCCTTACAATAAAAGAATTTTTTTTCTTCTGCATAGATGCCTAGTAATGGGATTTAGAGCATCAAATGGCAGGTCTAATTTGAGTTCTATGAGGATTCTACATACTTCCTTCCAAAAAGGTTGTATTAGTTTGCAGTCCCACCAAGTGTAAAAATGTTCCCTTCTCTCCACATCCATGCCAGCATCTACAGCTTTGAGACTTTGTGATGTGGGCCGTTTTCACTGGTGTTAGGTGGTATCCGAGGATGATTGTGATTTGCACGTCTCTGATGATCAGAGACTATGAGCATTTTTTCAAATGTTTATTAGCCATTCGCCTGTCTTCATCACAGAAGGTTCTGTTCGTATCTCTTGCCCAGTGGTAGATGGCATTGTTTGCTCTCTCTCTATTGATTAATTTGAACTCTCTGTAGATTCTAGTTATCAACCCTTTGTCAGATTCATACCCTGCAAACATGTTTTCCCATTCTAAAGGTTGTCTTTTTGCTTTAGGAAGTAAATTTCTTGAATTCTCTGTGACTCAGTTTATACAGCAATATAATGGAGATAATAATGGTATACATTAATCTTATACTTGATTTTGTATAATACATGTGTGTGTGTATAAAACTTAGAACAGTGCCTGAAATGTAGCAAGAGCAATTGTAATTTTCTGAGTGATTACTATTGTTGCCAATAATCTTTGTATTACTAGACTACAGCGCAAGGCCTATTTGTATTGGCTGTGGGTTTTTACTGTGTCAACCAGGCTAAGCTGGAAATATTTCCCAGAATACCACCGCTGTATGGATCTGGGGTAAAGGTGAACAAAAGATAAATTTATATAAGATTTGGAAGACTGAAGTGAAGAAGCAGCCATTACACTTTGAAGGCACAGTAGTTAGACATAGTAAGAGACAAACATACGCTACCATTTGTTCTTTGAGCTCCCTTTCTGCTTCTAGCTCTTGTTCCCACCTGCTAGCCCTGCTGAACAACAGTGATTTCAATCCCACTATCAGATGCAGGGGCAACAGCTTTCCAAAGATGTCTTTATTTGCTTTCCTTTAAGGCTCCACTCAGAAGCTAGCTATACCTTGCTTCCCGCTTTCTGGCCTGAGTTGCCCACCTGCACCAGGGTCTCAGAAGAACTAATTAGTGGCTTTTCTCTGATCCTCCAATTCCTCCATTTCAACTCTCACTTCTCATTGTCTCCCACAGTTGTGTCTCCCACAACTCCTACTCCTATAGTAAATCTCTTATACCATAAAATTCATAGTGATTCTGCTTTCCTGAATGAAACCTGATTAATGAAATATGCTTTAATAATTTTTTGATTAAGCTGTTTGTCTTTTAACCATTTGCCTAAAAGGTTATTACACAGTCTAGATTTTCTTTTTTCTTTCCATTTCTTTTTTTCTTTCTATTTATGGGATAAAGCCATCACTTACTGATGTATAAAAAGAAACTTGGAATTGAATCTCTCAGAAAGAAGAGATTCATCCATGATTTTCTGGACAAAAACATCACTAAGAAATATTCAGATATCCTATTATTTTTGGTCTTATTTCTGATATAATTGGCTAATTTTTCTAGGGTTGCAATAATATGTTAGATATTTCTGTTAATGTCAAATAACTTCTACCAAATTCTTCTCGCCCGTTATCGTATGTTTTCTTACTATCTCCATTTTAACACTTGTGTTTTAGAACTCCAGGAATCATATCCCTCTATTTCTTTGCTGCAGATTTAATGTTGCTATTTCGATCCTTTTAGTTAGCCATTATAGGCCAAAGTCTTCTATTTGGTTATTGGCAGAGATCACCTGATAATGCATGGAAGAAAAGAGATTTAAAATAAACTGCAATGGATTACTTCAAATTCAAACACAAATTTAAAGAAGAATATTACAGTATTATGACAAATCAGAGTAGCATAAGCCATAGCTAAATAAGGTATGTATGTTGAGCACAATGATTTACTCAGATCTTATGTCTTTCATTATCATCTTTATGATGCTTTATATTTTTCTTAGATAAAGGTCTTTTACTACTTTTATTAAACATATTACTAAGTACTTATATTGATACTGTACACGTTTCCAATTTGGTTAATGCTTATGTATAGAATCTAACTGATAATTCCTATTCACCTTATATCCCCAAACATGTGATTTTCTAATTCTAATAATGATTTCGAATTCTCTCACATCCTGTACATAGCATTCACATCTGTAAAAGACAGTGTGTCCCTTTTTTCAAATATTTACACTCTATCTCTTTTATCATATAATTATATTGGCCAGGATCTCAATTACAATGTTTAACTGCTAAGCTAATATCTGGCATCCTTATCTGCTTTCTACCCTTAATGGGAATACTTAAAAAGTTTCACTATTAAGTCTAATGCTGTCTGTAAGTTTGTAATAACCATCCTTTAGCATTTTAAGGGAACTCCCTTCATTTTCTACTTGGAAAATAATTTTTTTAATGACTGCTGCCAACATTTGTGCCACATATATTTTACAAGTATTGACTCAGACTCCCTATGAAGTGGGTACTATTTTTCTCTCTATTTAACATTGAAAGTAAAGCATAGGGAGATCAAGTAGCTGGTCCAAAGTCAACGTATTGATTTTTACATCAAACAATGTATTGGTTTTCTACTACTGCTTTAAAAACATAAAATAAATTTAACAGCTTAAATTAATACCTACCCATTTACTACCTTATAGTTTGTATAGGTCAGGCAAAGTCCAGGCAAAGGATAGCTGGGTTCTCTGCTCAGAAACTAAGAAGTCTGAAATCAAGATGTCAGCCAGGCTGTGGTCTCATGTGCAGCTTAGGATCATTTTCCAGGCTCATTTGGGTTACTGGCAGAATTAAGTTCTTGTCATTGTAGTGCTGAGCTAGACTTTGCTGTCAGCTATATTTCACTCCGAGCTCTCAGAAGCCACCCTCAGGTCCTAGCTACATGGCCCCCTCCATAAACAGTTTGCAACATGGCTGTTTGCTTTCTTGCAGGCTAACAGAACATCTGCTTCTACCTCTTGGCTCTCAAGAGCTTACTTGATTTGGTCAGACAATCTCCCTTTATGTTAACTCAAAGTCAAATGATAAGGATTTTATGCAATTACAGGAGTAAAATCCTATTACAGTTGTCCCTTGGTTTCTGTGGAGGATTAGTTCCAGGACCCCCCATAGATACCAAAATCTGAGGATGCTCAAGTCCTTGATATAATGATACAATATTTACATATAATCTGTACATATCCTCCTATATACAAATCTTCTCTAGATTATTTAGAGTACCTAATATAATGTAAATACTATGGAAACACTTGTTATACTCTGTTTTTTGTTTTATTTTTATATTGTTACTTTTTATCATTTTAATATTTTCAATCTGTGGTTGGTTGAATCAGCACATTTAGAAGGCTGACTTTATGTTCCCAAGTCGTATTCACATTGAAGGAAAAGATATTATCCAAGGCATTTACAATAGGATAATGGGAATCTTAAGTGATGTTTCAAATTTTGCCTATAATATATACTAAATAACTGCCTAGATTTAAACTCAGGTCACCTGGTTTCAGAGTTTATGTTCCTAATCAAAACCTGTATTTCCTTTCTAAATAAGTGTTCATTTTCATTGAGTTTATTTGCATCTATTGAAATGATGATATATTTCTCTTACTCTGCTAATGGGTGAGTTATGTGGAAAGGTTTTTAAAGATAAGTCATTGATTTATTCCTGAACTGGCAGCCTTGTATACATTTTGTTTTGCATGTTTGTATTTATGTCCATAAATGGGTATGTCTATAATTTTTATTTTTCCTGTTGTCCTATTCAAGTTGTTTCACCAAATTCACATTTATTCACTTTGTTAAATACTTCCAAGGCAAAAGCTAGCTTCAATGTTCACCTTATCTCTCTAGGTTCTTGCCTTCACTCAGTTTTTGACCTAAGTATTTTTTATTTTCTTGTTAACTAATAGATACATCAAATTCTTTTTTTCTCCAGCAGTTTTAGTATTGGTCAAAATACCCATGCTACCATACTCAGGAAACAGATCCTAGTAAGTTTTCCCATGGGGATGTGTGTGTCAATTTAGTTATTTAATATTTATTTTTTTAAAGGCCATTCCAGTTACCTTTTAAAAATTGTTCACAGTATGTTCGTATGATTTTTCAATCTTTGCTTTGTATCTGTGTCTTCTTTTTGGTTCTCAATATTATCTGCGTTTTTATTATTTTTCTGAGACAGTCTCAACCTATCACCCTGGTTAGAGTGCCCTGGTGTCATAGTTCACAGGAACATCCAACTCTTGGGCTCAAGCGATCTTATCTCAGTTTTTCTATTTTTAGTAGAGATGGGGTCTCGTTTTTGCTCAGGCTAGTCTCGAACTCATGAGCTCAGGCAATCCACTCGCCTAGGTCTCTCAGAGTGCTAGGATTATACGCATGAGCCACCATGCCCACCCTTCTCTGCATTTTTAAACTCAGCCATTAGTTTTTGAATATTTCTTCCTTGCTATTCCCTCTAAACTTTATTTCTAAGATTCCTATTAGATAGATGTTGACATCTCTTAATCATCCTCCACGTCCCAAAACTTTTTAAATGCACACCTGTGTGTGAAACTCATGACAGTGAGCCTTTCTAGTATTTTAGGCTTTTATTTCATTGGCTAGATTTGGGTGGATAAACACTATTATTCTGCTTCAATCTTTTTTTTTTTTTTTTTTTTGAGACAGAGTCTCACTATGATGCCCTTGGTAGAGTGCCTGTGGCGTCACAGCTCACAGCAACCTCAAACTCTTGGGCTTAAGTGATTCTCTTAAGTAGCTGGGACTACAGGCACCTGCCACAATGCCTGGCTATTTTTTGTTGCAGTTGTCATTGTTGTTTAGCTGGCTTGGGCCAGGTTTAAACCCGCCACCCTTGGTGTATGTGGCTGATGCCGTAACCACTGTGCTATGGACATTGAGCCTGTTCTGCTTCAATCTTGTCAAACAAATAGGTTTTGATTTATCATATTTTTAAGGAGTGCGCATTAATTAGATATTCTCAGCAAAGTAATTTTTAAGTTGGCCCTAAAATTTTAGAAAGCAATTTCTAGTAAATTATGGGCTTTTACCTTTATGACAAATTGACACTTGGGTTGGGTCCTAAACCACCTATCAAAGACTGTTATCTTTCTCTACTTAAAATCACAGTGTACTTCTGCCACTGGGGACAGCAATGCAATGTGTTCACAAGACACAGGCATGAATAAAAAGGCATGGTGGAAGGTGATTTTTTTTAATCTCTGTAACTGAATAATAAGCTTTGATAATATGCTCACTTTCTCGGTCTATTCTGTAAGAACATCTAATATAAAGTTTATGTATATGGTAGACATCCAGTAGTATTTACAGAATTGATTTTAAACTGACCATTTATTTTAAGGAGAGAAAATAATTTTAATTGTTATTGTTCACTACCATATCACAAAGACCTTGACCAATATCTGTCACACAGTATGGACAAATTAAACATTTAATAAATGCACAAAATTTATAATTCTGATACCGTTAACCTAGATTTTTAATTAGCATTTAAAAATAAAAAACTGAGTTAAGTATCTATTCCAAATAGCATACTAAGAAGACCGTGCAGGTTCCAATAAAAATGATACAAAATGGGAAAGGAAATTTCTTTTAATGAAATGTGACATCCTGCCTCTTCTTAGAAAGAAATACTACTTATTATTTAACCTTAGAAATCACTGAGGAAAAATAACATGCTATTTACAAAATTCCTTTTCAACTGACCTATGAACCCCTCTTTGTGATTTATACAGAAGCCACAAATATAGAAATCAGGCTATAATAAAGAATTCTTATATCTCTCACACAGAATATTATTTAGCATATTCACTATTAGGAGATAGCTTTCTAAAGTTTTTCCTCTTGAACAATTTTTTAAAGTTGGAAATGACAAAATTATGTAATACATACTCAAAAATAAATATTCTCTGTATGAAATATCTTACAACAGAAGTTGTCTCAATAAATTCATTTATACATTTAAGAATTTAAGTAGGTGTCAATCACACTCCAAGAAACCTGCCACTTCTCATTAGCTTACCAACTTTATATTTATACAAATTAAAATAATAAAATGCTTCAGTTGCTTATTGATGTGTTTAATTAACTTACAACAGTAAATTCCTATAACTAACTACAGTTAACACTTCTAGCATTTCATCACTAGACTCTCCATATCATGAACCTGGGAGCCATCATTTATATTAATGGGAGTTCCTAACAAGCATCATGGGGAGAATGAATTCTTTTGTAAATCTTTTTAAAAGGTCTCCAATAATATAAGTGAATAGTGCTAAAAATTCTAGCCATTCTTAATACAAATCTTTGCTCAAAAGGAAATATGGAGAACTGCTACTATAAATTTAAAACCAATCTAAGAACTAAGTACTGGCATATGAAAATGATATGAATTAGGAGAAAAGTAACCACCCATATTAACTCTTATGTTAACAAGACAGAAGCTATGTACAGAGAAACATGTATATAGCCTTAAAACAAAGTAGCTTTTAAAAAATGTCAAAGAAAATAATATTGCACAGAAATAAAGGCTTGAAAGTGATATAGTACAAAAGGATAGAACCTCTAAAAAATTAAATATTAGCTATATAACTGTGAATAATTTGAAATCAGAAGAACACAGGTAACTAAGAAATAATTTGATTAAAATCTATATAATATGGTCACAATATTTGTAGAATGCATATACATAAAAGCTATTGAAGAGTCTAAAGACTGGGGTTGTTAGATTGAATAAAGTTTATACAGATTTAATTGTATTGTCAAATTTCTCTAGGAAGTAGAATAACTAATTGAAATTCCTAAAAGCAAAGGATTAGGGTTTCTTTTTTTCTATATGCTCACTAAATTTGGTATTAAACAGACATTCTAATTTTGGCCACTTTGACAGATATAAAATAGTATCTCCTTCTGGTTTTACTTTGCATTTTCCTGATTAGTAGTGAGGCTGAGCATTTTTCTTATGTTATTAAGCATCTTAGACTTTGTTTTCTATAATTAACTTCTTTGTCTATTATATTCATGTTTCTATTCATTACTGTTTTACTTACTGGTATATAAAACTTTAAAAAATGTATTATAGATTCTGACCCGTGGTTAATCAATGTACTACAAATTTTCTTCCTTTTCATTTTGTTCATTTATTTATTTATTTTTTGGTATAACAAGTTTGTTTTTTCTTAAATAAAATCAAACTTATGGAACATTTCTCATATTGTGGTCTGTGTGTTTCTGGGATTTAAGAAATCCTTTCTAAATTCAAAGCCAAGGACTTTTAAATTCCAACCACCTATGCATCATCTTATTTCTATTGGAATAAGATTTAAAAATTCAGGGTGGCACCTGTGGCTCAAAGGAGTAGGGCACCAGCCCCATATGCCAGAGGTGGTAGGTTCAAACACAGCCCAGGCCAAAAACTGTAACAATAAATAAATAAATAAATAAATAAGATTTAAAAATTCAACTAGAAAAGAAAAAAAATGATGTGACAATGTTCATTTATTCTGTGTAGAAGTATTTACTGAGTGACTATTATATGCAAAGATCATTTTACGTAAATACTTTTATGCCCCACATTTCTGTGAAGTCAACTATCTTTGTTTTTCGGAAGAGTCTATTGAGGCTAGGGAGGTAGAGCAAACTGATTCAAGATGTGTCTGATGCTAAAGTTCTTTCAAGAGTGAAATGAGAAAGGCACGGTTTTTTCTTTCCTAAGTCAGAATATATAATTACTACTATTTAAAAGCAATATAGTTTTCTCTCTGTTCGATAGTTACATGTGCAAGTAACTCTATGTTAAAGTCAAATTAGTTACATGTTTATTATAACCAATTTATGATCTAAAACATGTGAAAGATACATTCCTATGCTTTAAATATATGTATTTCATATTCATCACTTAAAAATAATAATTGTTGGAAACAAATGTAAACTGATGAGATTATATATTTGCTCTTAGTCTAAAGGTGGAGAAGAGATGAAAGTAATTTTAGTATTTACATCGACTAAGGATTAAATTATAAACTTATCCTTTTTTTAAAATTTATCTATTTTTATTGTTAAATCATAGCTGTGTACATTAGTGCAATCAAGGAGTACAATGTGCTGCTTTCATATAACTTATTCTTCTTTTAATCTAAGCCTAAATGTAAAGTGCTGAGCAACTTAAAGTAAATTCATGCATGGGTCAGGGTGAAAAACTGAAGGTTTGGTCCATGGATGGTGAAATATCTGTTTTGTGCCAGTGTATGTGTCCTTCTATCCCATCTAGCCTTTGTTGGACAGCTCTTCATCCTATTGCTACTTAGCAGCTCAGACGTTTAGGGGCCACCTCCTCAAGTATGCCATTGCTGGCTACCTCCAACCTTACCCTGTGCTGATCTCCAACATGACCCTTACTGCTGATCTCCGCGGGGCGGAACAGGTTGGTCAAAAGGAAACCTCTGTCTAGCAATCATCCTTCCGCATAAACACCATATTTGACTACTACTATTCATGCAAGGAAGCACCTTTAGAAGCATCAAAGATCAGGTGAGTGATCACATCACCTGGTTTTAACACTATATCTAACCTGGCCCTTATTACCCTGAGAATAATTGCTGCCTTGCTGTCCATTCCTGACGCCAGTTTAGAAGCTGAGTAATTTCCCCAAGACCACCATCTTGTGCAATGTACTAGTTCTAAATACATGGACGAATTTCTTGTGATGTAACTCTCCTGTAATTTAAATTTCTTGTGACTTAACTATATGTGAATTAAATATAATTATCAGTTTTTCATTTTCAAGGAATTGGAGAAGAAAAACAACTGTTAAAATGAATTGATCATTTAATCTGATTCAGAAATTACTTTTGATAATCAATCTTATTAACTGTAAATTATCTAGGGTAGTAGTATAAAAACAGCAGTTAATAGAATTATCTGTACAAAAGAATGACATGTATTTGTTTCATAATAATACCATTATCTAGGATGTGCTGTAAACCTTAGAAAATTGGAAAATTATTACAATAAAGATGCTTTGGAAAGTTAAAATAATTTCACATCTACCTATAAATAATTTTCTTATCCTTTCCATTATTTATTTTCCAGAAAACCAAAATATTCCACAAATCACCTACTGAAAATTCTTTGGCTTAATATAATTACCCTCCTTTCCACCATCCTTTGCCTACCTCTCAAAAAACAAGCATACAAAAGTTAAAGGAGGGGGCGGAGACAAGATGGCTGACTGAAGCCAGCTTTCCACAGAGGCTCCCGTCCAGAAAGAGAGTTAAAGGATAGAAAGTTAGCGAGTAACCTGGTGGATTAGAGCTGCGCCAAGAAAGAAGGTTGAAGAGCGCACATCAATCCTGCTGAGGCCAGCTGCGACACCAAGGATACAAACAAAAGGTACAAAATCCATCACCAAGTGGACGGGAGACCAGGAGAATGGCTTGGAGCACCCCATAAACAAATGAGCAGAGTTGAAAAGTTATAGCCCATGGGAGAGACCTTCTAAAAACTGGACCTACTTCCCCTACTAGGGTGCCATGGCGTTCTCCTGCCAGGCATAAAACGTGTAAAACTGTACATATTCTTTACCAGCAATTCTGAGCTCCCATCACTCCCCTCCACTCTCACTCTGAGGTCTGGAAACCTGTCCCCCAGGAGTCCAGATTCTTGGGAATTATCTCGGGAAGTGTGGACAGGGCATGGACTGCTGCTGCCCAGTGCTGATTCTGTGGCACTGGAGTGAGGAGAGGGCAGATGGCTAAGAGGGAACCACAGGGGAGCGCCGGTGCCCTGGGGCACAGAGCAGCAGCCGTTTTTGGCAACAATAGGGCTCACCCCTGCATATTCTGGAGTCAAACACCCCCTGTCTCTCTGGGCAACCAGAGGAGGCCGGGCACCTTCTCAGGTGGCAGCCACTGGCAGTAAAGATCTGGGACGGAAATGCAGGCCCTGTGAGTAAAGGATTTACCTGAGGCAGTACCGGCCTGGGTGGAGTGCGGGGACTAGAAAACACATGGGCAGAGCCGGCAGATTCTCAGGGCAGGGCAGACCCAGGATACTGCTTTACTGAGCCTAAGATGCACCCGGCCCTCAGGGGATCATCAGCCTAGACAAAGGAGGGCAGGAGGCTGGAACTGACAGCTAACTGTGCTGTGAATACAAACTACTGGGCAGCAGCAAAGATAGGGCCTGAGGAGTAGGTTCTGTGAACTCCAAACAGCTTCTCTTCTGCAAGGGAAATTAGCTGGAACAGAAACAAATTCCACAAAGCTGTTCTGTTCTGTCAGTAACATCAATCAGACCAGGGCTGGAACTGAGTGAACAGCCCCAGCCTCCAGCAAGCTCCAGAGGTTGTCAGGCCTCACCTCCCCCTGCCAGATAGTGGTAGAGAGCAGCGGCCTGGCTGAAGGAGACACAGATCTCCCTGCGATTCAGGCAGGTGCAAACCCCTGGAGTATCTGCTCACTGGAGGCAACTGGGTCACAGACCTTCGGGGTTATCAGTGACTGGGTGTGACCAAGATGCAAGGTGGGAAGGAGGCATCAACCTTCCCAAACTAATCTATTTGCTGGGCGGGTCCTCCTGACCTCATGGAGCACCGGAGCAAGTCATATTTGAGTTGTCAGCAGACTCCTGTCATCTAGTTGCCAGAGACCTTTTAAACTCTCCCACCTGAGAGAGGTGCTGACTGAGATGATTGATTTGGACCTCTTGAACTGGGCCAATTGCCTGAGGACTATCCAAGTGCTATTCTGGGTGTATGCTTGTACGAAGGTTTGATTTTCCTTTTCCAATTGTTGCCTGTGGGGGCAGGGTGACTTAATTGCTAGTATTTCTCCACAGTTCTTCAACCCAGAGTAACTGATTCACTAGGGTTGCACAGTGACCAGCTGAAAATAAGACAGAGCCACTTAGCCCAAGCAGGTCCCCAGTTTCTCAGGACAGAGCACTGTACGGATCCTTGGCATAGCTCCATGGCAAAAGGTACAGAGACCAGTCCTAGCTTTTGAACAAAGGTCTGGTTAATCACTACACTTGGAGCCCCAAACCCAACTTTTCTTTATCCACTCATCTAGTCAAATGGTGTAAAATAATCATGGGGCGAAATCAGCAGATAAACTCTGGTAACTGAATAACCAGAGTAGATCAACCCCCCCCCCCCGCCCGCCCAAGGAAAGATATGGCAGACATAACTGAAAATCCCATTCATAAACAGATAGCCGAGATGTCAGAAATCTAGTTCAAACTTTGGATTGCAAACAAGATTAACAGAATGGAGGAAAAGTGGGAATTGGAAATTCAAGAAGAAATTCAAAAGTTGTCTCAAGAAGTCAATGAATTTAAAGACAACAACACCAAAGATTTTCACACATTGAAGGAAGAATTGGAAGTTCTCAAAGATCTGAAAAATACAGTAAAATCTCTTAGCAACAGAGTGGAGCAAGCAGAAGAAAGGACTTGTGACATTCAAGACAAAGCTTTTGAATGCTCCCAAACTCGCAAAGAAGAAGAGAAATCCCTGAAAGGGATGAAGTGGCTTCGCAAGGCACAGAGGCTCTTCTCCATGAAATTATGAAAGAGAATTTTCCAGACATGCCAAGCGATTCTGAAATTCAGATAGCAGACAGTTTCAGAATGCCAGCACAACTCAACCCGAATAAGACATCACCCAGGCACATCATAATTAACTTCACTAAAGTTAATATGAAGGAGAAAATTCAGAAAGCAGCCAGACGTAAGAAAACCATCACCTACAAAGGGAAGAATATTAGAATGACTGCAGATCTCTCTGCTGAAACCTTTTAAGCCAGAAAAGGGAAGTCATTTGACTTTTAATCTCCCAAAACAAAATAACTTTCAACCCCAGATCCTGTATCCAGCAAGACTGAGTTGCATTTATGATGGAGAAATTAAATACTTTAATGACATTCACATGTTGAAGACATTTGCCATAACTAAACCAGCTCTTCAGGATATTCTCAGACCTATCCTCCATAATGACCAGCACAATCCTCTACCACAAAAGTAAACTCACTCAGAAACTTTTGATCAAACTCCAACTTCCACAGTGAGAAAAAGGATTAAAAATGTCCGCTGGACTTTCAAAAAACTCAATACAAAAAATTTTACCAGACTTATCAATATTCTCCATTAATATGAATGGCTTAAACTGTTCTCTAAAGAGGCACAGGTTGGCTGACTGGATACAAAACCTCAGGCCAGACATCTGCTACATACAAGAATCTCATCTTACCTTAAAAGATAAATATAGACTCAGGGTGAAAGGATGGTCATCCATATTTCAGGCAAATGGAAATCAGAAAAAAGCAGGTGTTGCAATTCTATTTGCAGATACAATGGGCTTTAAACCAACAAAAGTAAGGAAGGACAACAATGGTCACTTCATATTTGTTAAGGGTAATACTCAATATGATGAGATTTCAATTATTAATATTTATGCACCCAACCAGAATGCACCTCAATTTATAAGAGAAACTCTATCAGACATCAGCAACTTGATTTCCTCCAGCTCCATAACAGTCGGAGATTT
>CAUYPK010108440.1:0-25216 GCA_963574355.1 Loris lydekkerianus | reverse complement strand
TACAAATGTCTACATACAATAACTAAGAAAATGCCATGAAGGCTACGTTGAACAGTTTGATGAGAATATTTCAGATTGTATATGAAACCAGCACATTGTACCCCTTGATTGCACTAATGTACTCAGCTATGATTTAACAATTAAAAAAAAAAAAAGAAAAAGAAGCTGAGGCAGGTGGATTGGTTAGGCCCAGAAGTTCCAGGCTGTAGTGCACGTTGATTGTGTTTGTGCATAACCACTGCACTGCAGGTTGGGCGAACATGGCAAGACCCTGTCTCTGAAAATTAAACACCCCCCCCCCAAAAAAAAGCTGCCCGAAACAAATAATATTCTGTCTTGTAGGAAAGAAAGACATATAAGCAGACAATTAATTGCACTATCATGCACTAACTGCAACAGTGGAAATTTCTATGGAAGGGCAGCAACTTCATTTTGTCTGGGTGTGTGTAAGTGTGGTTTTTAGTGGGGTAATGAGGAAGAAGATCTAGAAGAAAGTGACACAAAGCTGAGTTTTAAAGAATAAATGAAAATATAGGTAAGAGTTGATGAAGAAGGAGGCAATATTACCAGCCAAAACTCAGTGTAAGAAAAGGCCCAGGGATAAACTCCAACATGGTGTGAAGGAAATGGTATAAATAATTCATTGTTCTTGGAAGTTTAATGAGCAGCAGTCCTTCTTTACCAAGAGATGCAAAACTTTAAATTGGCTTTTCAATGGATTCTAATTCCAAGAGATTTATAGGCTGATAATTAGGGGGATTGACGTGAACTTTGTTCCTCTGGTTAAACATTGTAGAGTACATGCTCTACCAAAATTAATATGAGCACAGGCAGTTCCATTGTTTCTGCATTTACAAATAATGAAATTATACCTTGATAAAATATTTCAACTGGACAGACAAAAAGGGGCACAGACAGTAACTGTAGACATAATTTAAAAGGAGAAATTAGTTAACTGCAAATTAGTGAGAAGTAATATTACACTGCATGGTATTTTATGTAAAAATGATAGGTAGTCTTCCTTTCATAGTATATACACTTCAAAAAAACATTTATATTAGATATCAATATAAGGATATTCTAGGAGGGAATAATTTTTAGAGATATGGATAATATGTGTGTTTATAAGTATACTTTTCATATGCTTCTTCTTTTTTTTTAATAAGCAAGTCTTACTTATGCAGTTGTAATTCAGTAAGTGATTTCTATTTTAGTTTGAACTTTAGAACTGTGAAGGGGTCTTTCAAAATCTTTTATTCCTAATTGAGATTAATTTTCTGGCTCTGCCCTTTACTAATTATGAGAACTTGGATAAGTTTCTAAACCTCCCTGTACCTTGATGTCCTTATCAGTAAAATGAGGAAATAATTCTTACTGTATATAGAGTTCTCATGGTGATTAAATGAGATCTTACAGGAAAAACTGCCCAGCTCACAGTATGACATATGACAAGTACCTAATAAATGTTAGTTACTTACTGTTATTTTCATATTAACAATAATAACATAATGAATAATTACTACAGTGTGTTCCAAAAGTCACCAGATATAGGGAAAATGAGAAATTGCAGCTCAATGTACCTTTCTTCACAAAATATTCATTACAAAATTTTACAAAATATTGACAAAATACAATAGAACCTCCATAGTTGACCACCTCCTTACATTGACCACCTCCTTAAGTTGACCTAATTTGCATAGACAGAACATGCACCACATTGTGTGTCAGTACAACAGACTTAGTTCCTTATTATTATTTTTTTATTGTTGGGGAATCATTGAGAGTACAAGGAACCAGGTAACACTGCTTACATTTGTTAGGTAAAGTCTCCTTTATAATTATGTTCCACCCCCAAGAGGTGTGTCATATACCGTGACCCTCTCACTCCTTCCTTTCCTCTCTCTACTCCCCCTTTCCCAACCCCCACCAGGTACTAGCATCAATTATCCTCATATTATTAGGTCATTTCAAAAGTTTTGTCCGTTTTTATGAGTCTACTTTAAACTGTAATATCTCAGTGAATATTTATTCAATTTAATCGAAATAAGCACCGTTTGAATCAGTGCACTTTTGCCAACATAACACAGGTCAATTAATTCCATTGGCATAAAAATTGGGTGCTCGAGATTCGATGAAGTCAACGAAGGCCGTTTTTGCTAGGTCCTGATTGGCAAAGGTTCTACCGGTGAGAAAGTTATCGAAGTGCTTGAAAAGATGGTAGTTGGTTGGCCAGAGGTCTGGGGACTATGGTGGGTGGGGCAGAACTTTGACGGTCAATTTCTTTAATTTTCGGATGGTGATTTGTGAGACATGTGGCCGGGCGTTGTCGTGGAGCAGGATCGGACCTCTTCTGTTGACCAGTGCTGGCTGCTGCTGACGCAATTTTTGGTACATTTCATCGATTTCCTTACAATAGGACTCTGCTATGATGGTTTGGCCTGGTTGCAGAAAGTTATAGTGAATCACACCAGCCGCTGACCACCATACAGTAACCATGATCTTTTTTTGGTGGGGTTTTGCCTTTGGGAAGTGCCTGGGTGGCTCATTGGTGTCCAACCACTGTCCTGAACGTTTCCTATTGTCGTAGAGAATCCACTTTTCATCACACGTGATGATCCGATCCAAAAAAGGATCATTTTGGTTGCGCAAAAGCAATGAAG
The DNA here is from genome assembly GCA_963574355.1 of Loris lydekkerianus. Taxonomy (NCBI): domain Eukaryota; kingdom Metazoa; phylum Chordata; class Mammalia; order Primates; family Lorisidae; genus Loris; species Loris lydekkerianus. Next base: position 22,556 of record CAUYPK010108440.1, on the reverse strand, counting down.
AACAAACCTCAAAACATGACAATTTCTGCCAATCGTTTAAATCATGGGGCACCCACTTTTCAGCTTTTTGACCTTTCCAATACGTTTTAAATCATCAAAAACCTCATGGGAGCTGACACCCATTTCTTCCGCCATCCCACGCACCATTTGTGATGGGTCAGTCTCCACCAGGGTCCTCAAATCCTCGTCCTGGATTACTCTAGATCGACCACTTTGGGGCTCATCTTGGAGGCTAAAATTTCCAGAACGAAATTTCGCAAACCAACGTTGAACAGTGCGTTCATTAACACTATCATTGCCAAATGCCTGGTTAATTTTTCGGGCTGTTTCGGCAGCACTTTGCTTCAATTTGAATTCGTAGAAAAAAATTGGCCGAAAATCGCTTAATGACATCATATAGTAATAGGCTGAAAAGAATAAAAAAAATTAAAAGTAGAAAAAAATGAACAGCATCAATGTATGGAGTACAAAATTCTCCATCGATCAGTATATACCACGACATAGTAGAATAAATATTTATTGAGATAGGGAGCTACAAAAACACATGACATTAAAACGGACAAAATGTTTGAAACAACCTAATAACACTTGATACTGTTGGTCTTTTTAATTTTAGCCGTTCTGATGGATTTGTGGTGATATCCTATGGTCATTTTAAATTAAAGTTATATCCCTGCTGACTAATAATGTTGAGTACCTTTTCTTATGCTTTTTGGCAAAAGATATATACTTTTCTAATGTTTGTTTTCAAGTCTTTCACTTATTTTTTATGAATTAGGTTGTCGTTTATTTATCTGAAGGAGTTCTTTTCATGCTCTCATAAATATTCTGGCAAGTATACGTATTACAAATATGTCTGTCCTGTTTGTGCCTTTATCTTTTACTGCCTTCGTAATATTTTTTGATAAACCAAGTTCCTTGATTTTAATGAAGTCCAATATATCAGTCTTCTCTTTTATGGTGAGTGCCTTTGTGCCCTTTAAGAAATCTGCTACTTACCCCATGATTAAATTAATGTGCACAGCTATGACTCAATAAAAAAAAAAAGAAAGAAATCTCTGCTACTATAGCTCATCAATATAGTTTCCTTTGATTTCTCCTGAATACTGAATTATTTTATATTTATATTTAAATTTATAATTCATCTCTAATTCATTTTGTATATAGTATGAGGTAGAGGGCAAGTTTCAGTTTTATCCACATGGATATTCTAATGATACTGTCCTTCCTCTGTCTGCACTGGTCTTCTGCACACGTCATCCAGCACTCAATCAATGCTGCAGAGACAGCAGGAGTGATGCTCGAAACCTGCTGGGGAGTGCCTTGTCTGTGGATGGGACTTACACATGTTAGGCACCCCTGTGTGGGGATCAGGTGGCCAGCTGGCTTTTTTTATGGGAACCCACCATGTCAGTTATTATAAGTATTTTTTTCAGGGAGATTTAGTTTCTGCCATGAAGAATCTTCCAATCTTCTGCCTCACTTGGTGTGATAAAGGGAAGCTAACAGACTAAAGTGTTTTCTCTGGTCTTTCAATCAGTCATTCTGCATGGGCCGGAATCCCCTCGCCTTCCACTCTGAAGTTCCTGCAATTATTGATTCTTTTCAAGGTTTGGAGGGGTGACGAGGCTTGTCTGTCGTGATATTCCCCTCTGCAGAGATGTGAGAGATTCTCTAAGTTTCTGTACAAGTTCCACCACGCAACATCTTTCTCACTAACCCACTCTGCCTCAGGTTCATCACTTACTAAATGGAGATTATGCTACTTACCTCACGGTTTTGTTGTGAGATTAACTGAATTAAATTTTGTGAAGCCTTTATAAGAATGCTTAGCACATAATGAATGCTCAATAATGGTTAGCTATTATTAGCTTTCTCGATTCAGCTTACTCATTTATTATCACACTTGCTTTCATCTTCAAAAAATGCGTGGACACGTCTCTTTAGTATCTCCCCTCACATTTTCTTTGTTCTTTTAACTGTTTTAATTATAATTAATTATAATTTTTACAAGATTTATAAAGAAATTAGATGTAAAAACACGTTCAGTGCACATATTGAACTAAAATTTATCCAACTGACAAATTTAAGAGTTTAAATTGCTACAAAGACACTCTTTATAATTTTTCCAGACCATGACTGTGAAATCATTGAGCTAGATGATTCTCAGACGCATTCCAGCTTGAAAATTTTATGAATTAAGGACATAAAAAATCATGCCCATAAAAATCGTAAATTCCATCTTTTTAAAGAAAGCTCAAATAATTTGTTATATATTTTTCTTCTTTTTCCAGGATAGTCAATTTCCTACTTGATTGGATATCGGCTGGTTGATTGACAGGTGTGAAAAAATACTTTGGGGCAGATGTTTAGAAAGGGCATGGAAAGCTATATAAATTCTTTGACCAAATTTAAATACCCTTAAGCAACCTCCATTAACCTTGAATATCCGGAGCCGTTCCTGTAGGTTCTACAACTTATTAAAACTCAAACCATATTTAGTATAAGAATGAATCTGTCCATAAATATACATAGACAAATATGTAGTTCTTTCAATAGATGCCAAAATATATGAATAAAATATTTTCTATAAATATATTTATAGCATTAGCGCCATCTTGGATACTTATATTATTTAATAAGTAATCCATACTAAGTACTATATTAAAAGATCATATAATTTGATTTATGTGAAAGAAGTATAACACTTATGCCTGCTGTTTGGTGCCTCTTTATCAGTTTCAAAGCAGTAAGTGAATGATGTTTCGTGCGTTTTTAAATTAACAAAGGACCTAACAGAGGTTTTAATTAATTTTTCTTACAATTCTTTTTTTCAAAAAAAAGGCCACATTGTTGCTGTGTGATATTTTCTAACTGTGTCCGTATGTATGTGAATGCACGTGTGAGTGTATGGGTATGTATGTTTGCTGGGTATACACGCATGTGTTCAAGCGTGTGTGAGAGAGGGGGAGAGAGAGAGACATTAACCTAGCCGTAAAGACCCGGACTCAGCCGGGTTTAATCATTTAAATGTAAGTCGTACCCACCTAAAATTAAATACAAATAGTTTTAAGGTGGATTGGGGGGATATGAGACAGAATAATGGAAATAAGGCAAAGAAAAATCCAGGAGGGGGATGCCCCAGCAGTGAGCTATTGCAGATTGAGAAGGGATATCCCTGAGGAGCCAAGGAGGCTCCATTACTTTGAATCGTTTAAAATTGGACTGGACTAAGCTCGGGAGAATATTCCATGGGGAGTAATCATGCTTTGACAGAGAAAGACTGAAAGATCTTTCCAATTCTAATTGCCATGATCCTGTGTAATTCAATTTGAAATGGCCTCGCTATTCTAGTTCACAAAGATCCTATTTTTACGAACTCTTTCTTTTTTCATAATCCTGCTTCTGATATCACTACACTGCTTTAAAAGGAAAAAGAAACCCTGGCACTGGGTTCCCTGGTATTCATTGAATTACACTCCTTATTTCCTTTTCTTTTCTCCAGACAGACGGTTGTGCAGCTCGCTCAGGGCCGGGCGGGGGGACAGATGCGATTGTCACCACCCTCTGCTTTCATCCACTGGAGCTGGGCGTGAGCAGGTAAGGGTGAGGGCTGACAAGGAGGTTTTCAAAACTGGTCAGCATAAAACGCTTCCAGGAGGCCAATTCAGGATAATCTATTGCAATATGGATGGGGAATAATGCCAGCCCAGGCTGAATACCTCTATCTGTTGCCGCTAAAGGCAACAGAATGCTTTCACAGAGGAAAAATAACAAAAGCCATAATTAGATATGGAGAATTCTCCTTTCCCATCGTTTGGGGTTCATTTTGTGAAATGGTTGCCATTCTGTCTGGGTCTAGTGTCTGTCTCAGCCACGTTATTTGTTTTGAGATGCTTCAGGGGTGAGGTCCCTGGAGACGTGAGTCCTGGAGGCCTCTGGCTTCCAGGAGCCAATTTGTGACCAGATCAAAGGAGTCTATAGTCCCAAGAGCCTGAATTACACTTTGGAATTTAGTGATGCCTCTATCCCATTTTACACAGCACTTCCGTGTCTGAAAGGAACCAGGAGGTGGTTTTAGTGAGTGGAGCGTTAGGAACTCGCTGACTCGCTCTACCTTCCATCGGCCCCTAGATTCCAGCTGCAGTTGTTCCCTGTTTACCTAAGTAATTAATGATCGATGCAGCCATGCCAGGAATCTTTTTCATAAGCTAAGAATGCTTTTGTGACATCAGTGCTTCAGAGCAAGTTTTCTTGCACAAGTATGTTTTTTCAACATTTGGGGAAATAGAGAACTAAAAAACAACCAAAAAGATTCTGCACATTCGAAGCAAAATTGCTAAGCACTACCAAAGCAGTAATAATAATAGTACCTTAAATTATGCATGGATAATGTTTAAATCATTACAGTGAAAAAATTATGATCTTAACACTAATTCTTTATCTTAAAATAGTTCAAACGTACAAAAAATATGAAGAGCAATATGACATTCATTATACACCATTCAGAATTTTTTAATAGGAGCAGAGGATTTTTTTATTGTTAAAGAAAAGTAAGTAAAGCTTTACACAGAGTTGAAGCACATTTAAATCCCTCCCTGGCATTATTTCCTTTTCTCTTTTCCAAAATAAATTTTGCTGTAAAGTAGATGTATACACACTGGCTGTTTATTGTCTGTACTTTTACTGCTATAATCCCTAAGTAGTAAGTAGTATTTTTTTTTTTTTGTGAGTTCCTAAAATGTCCATGTACATTAACCAGTCTTACTTTATTCAGCTTCCTTTTTTTCATTCAATATTTTGTTTTAAAGATCTATCCATATCGATACATGTAGATTGAGGTTTAAATGACTTTAACAGGTGTGGGATATGCCGCCATTACTTACTTACCTGTTCCTTTAATGAGATGCGTTTAGGTTGCTTTCTATTTGTCACAGCTATCCATCGGGCAGCCTGTCTCCTTATGCATAAATGCTAAATTTCTTTAAAGTCTATAGCAAGAATTGGGCTTTCTGGATCTAGAACATATGCATCTTCAACTTCACTCTGCACTACCAGATTGCTCCCCAGATTTATACTCTCACCGATAATAATGTAGTCAATCAAGCTTTTCCTTTTTGATGAATGTTTTCTGGGCTTGGCTTAAGAACTATTTCCCTCCACAAATGATAAAATTATATTTGTTGTGAGTTCACATTTATGTCTTTAACTCATTTAGAATTTGTCTTGGAATATGATGTGAGGTAGATTTCTAAGCACATTGTGCTCTAAATGGATAGCAAAGCTACCTACAATGCCCAGAGGTTTTCAGGTCACCTCTGCATGTGCTGGAGCCTGATGTGAGACCAGGTACTGTGCTTCCCTGCGCGGACGTGTCACCCTCTCCCGACACCACATTATTTTAATTACTGGTCCACTAATTCATTAATTCCTGGTGTCTAATGAAGAAAATCCTTCCTTTCTAGTTTCCTTCTTCAAATTTGTCTTGGGTATTCTTGGACCTTTATGCTCTCCTGTGAATTTTATAATCAATTTTTTAAAGAAAATCTTTAATATGTAAAGTGAGACAAAAATATATAGTATCTATTCTACTTACATCAAATCACTAAATCTAATTTATTGGCCATGAGTCCATATTAAAGATACCCTGTTATGTCCTTTCACTTAACTTCTTTAAAAAACAAGCTTATCGTGTTTCTGTCACTTTACAAGTAATTACACTCTCTGAGTTTCAGAATTTTTTTTTTCTTGAGTGTTGTGGTATCACAGCTCACAGCAACCTCAAACTCTTGGGTTCAAGTGATCCTCTTGCCTCAGCCTCCCAAGTAGCTGGGACTACAGGCGCCCGCCACAACACCCAGCTATTTTATGGTTGTTGTTGCAGTTGTCGTTGTTTAGCTGGTCCGGGCCAGTTTGAACCTGCCACTCTTGGGGGATGTGGCTGGCGCAGTAACCACTGTGCTATGGGAGCCAAGCCAGTTTCAGCAACTTTCATGTCATTCCCATGCCTGGGCCTCTAATACCCATTCCTGCATCTTACACCTTCAGTCCTTCCTGATGCCGTGTGGTGCAAGCACATAGTAAATGTTCCTGGTTGCAGTCCTGCCCTGGCTCACTCTCTCCCCTTTAGTCAGCTCTACAGAGCACTTGTACACCCGTTGCTTTACTGTTTCATTCATACCCACTTCTATGTCCAACAGCACAAATTTGTATTTGCCACAGAGCTTGAGTGATCCTCAAGCTCTGTGGATCAGGACCAATGATGATTACAGGACCAAATGTCCTGTTCCACAGATAAATGGCCTTGAGTCCCAGAAAGGGTTTGCCCTGCCCAAGGGACCAATCTATAGCTCACCAGTCGAGGAGGCAGGATTCTGAAGGTAGAACCTCACCTAGGCCCCAGATCTTCTGAATCTCGAACTCCTTTCCTTTCTCTCTCTGCATGGCTCCACCAAACTTTCAGGTTGTTTGCCCTCCATGGTTTCAACTCTGCATTCAATGTTACTTCATGTAAACTCCACGAAGGAACTTCCTTTTCTTAGTCTTACCTCAAAATAAGATTTGCTGTGTCCTACCGCTGTGCACTCTGGCCTCCTCACTTTCCACTGAGCTCTACCTTGCTGAGAATGTGCACGTTTTCAGGGTGTCACTGCTGCAGCGGCTGCTGTTACTACTCTTAGCAATAGCAGTGAACGTGGTTCTTGAGAGACATGACTTTCCCTTGTCTCACTCCACACATGTGGGATTGGAGGCCCAGAGAAATGAAGCAACTTGCTCAGGGTTACACAGATGGGTAGAATGAGAGGTTTTTTGGGTTTTTTTTTTTGACTCCAGAACTCACAAGTTCAGCACTTCATTTTATGCCCCCTCTCTTCCTCCTTCACCCCTCTTCAACTCTAGATTGCTCCTGCCTTCAGATACACTTCCCTGCTGGGTGTATTCTTAGCCTTTGACCTAAATACAGGCTCTAGCTTCCAGCTACATGGTGTAGGCCTTGTCTTCTGAGTATCGGACTATTATAACTTCCTTTAAATTGTCCAGCTCCCCTTGGAGCATCTCCATGAGGCTCTGCTCTGCCCTCTTCCCTGACTGATGAGGGTCTCATTAGCATAGAGATTCCTCTCTGACAACCAGCCAAGACACTTCTATGTTGAAAAATCTCCCGTTGTGGCACAGATTAAAACTGAGACCTGCACTTGCTAGGACAGGGTGACTGGTATGCCACTAGGAAGACAGATTTGCTACATGGCAGCATAACACCCTGTGTGCTGCTGCGTGTGAGTTAAGAGCCCTGCGATTCACCACCAGTTCCTGTTTCTCTGGCTTCTATTATATGCTGTTAATTAGAAATAAATTCCGCCTATTCCCGTAAAATGCATTATATATGATTACAACTGAATTTTACTTCAAAAGCTATTTTGTGAAGGGAAAACATAAAAGCATTTAAAATTGCTGAGACGAATGACGAAAACCCAGAGTTTCATGGAGTTTGAGGTCCATGCTTCTCGGCGTTCTGAGGATGTTTCCAGGGGTCTGGCCGAGCATGCTCAGTGGCCGGGCTGGGCGAGGAAGGCAGCCCTGGCCTGGTCCTCCTTGAGTAGTCATCTTTCCAGAAAGAGAAGAACTAAACAGTGAGCCAGCCAATTTTTAAAAGTCCTATTTAAAAGACACTTAAGGACTTCTAACATTGTGGGCTCTTTTATCATAGAGTCTATCAAACAGAATTTTTAAATTAATAGACTTTAAAACAATTATCCGGATGGGTCTGTAAGGTCAAAAAGTGGTGTTATAGACCGGGAAAGTAAGAAGGAGGAAGGGAGGGAGGGCAGCGAGGGGTGACAAACACCTGTTAGGTAGGTACAGTGTACATTCTTCAGGTGACAGGAACACTAAAAGCTCTGACTTCAGCATTATACCATTCATTATTTAACAAAAAAACTATTGTATCCCTGAATCTATTGAAATAAAAAAATTAATTAATAGACTTCATTTTTTAGAGAAGTTTTAGCTTTACAGAAAAAGTGAGTGGAACATACAAAGAGTTCCACACATAATCCTCACCCTACCTCATAATTTGCCCCGGCTTTTAACATTTTGCATTTGGGTAGCACATTCGTTATAATTGGTGAACCAATATTGATACCAAAGTCCACAGTCTACATTAGGGTTCACTCTTCCTGTGTTTTACAATCTATGGATTTTGATAAATATATGCCATGCTGTATCCCATTATCATCATGACAGATTTTAAGGTAGCAAAATATCGTAAAACGAATACTAAAAGATGCCATTTTGAAACACTTAACTGTGTTGAAACAAGTTAAATAAACTAAAACTCGACAAAAACTTAGTGAGCTTATTCTTTATAGTGCCTTCCAGACAGAAAAGCAATAGAGTAAGAATTAAGTAGTCTTTTCTTGGAAAATTGTAGTTATTTTGATAAACAATGCTGTCAAAACAGAAAACGTGCACACCGCGTCCCCCAGCTCATTCTCTTCCATGGACTGTTCTCAGGGTTTGGTGTGAATGCTTCATGGTTCAAGTATGTCTTCCCCGGAAGATCACACAGCCATTCAATTTCTGGGCTGGCATTTGACCTATTGTGTTTATGAGGTTCTATTGAGAAATGGAATTGATGATTTCTTCCATAACCACAAAGAAAAAATTGAGAGTTACTGATTTCAAACCACTATTATAACCTTTCAAGTTTTTCTGGAAAAATGTTTTCTTTCCAAAGTGGAAAATGAAAAAAAGGGCTCCCTATTAAATGTCCAACTGTCTCTATCATTCCATCTTTCCAAATGCTAAAAATTTACCCCAGACGTGGCCAGAGAAAGGCTGGCGCTCCTCATCTGTAGCCTGGAATCTACCAGGGAGTGTCACCACCTGGCCGAGTCACTCTTGGTTCCCATAGTTGAGGCCCCATCAAGGAAGACACTGGGTTTTCTATCTGGGGTCCACTCCTTCCCCCCCCAACAGCTACTTTCTTGTCAATGCACATTCACGGCTTATGCCTCAAAGACCTCCCTTTCCATCCTGCACAGACCCTGAGGACTTCCATGAAATCTGGGGAATGCTTTCTCCAGTATCTCTCCTCTTGTGGGAGACCCATTTGGAGAATTAAAATCCAAGTTGGGAAGGATTACAGTTCCTCTGTAGCAATGATTCTCCACTGGGGACAAGTTCGGTCCCAAGGAGACATTTGGCAATGTTTGGCTCTGTGTTTTGGTGGTAAAATGAGTTGGAGAGGGTACGAATGGCATCTCACGGGTAGTGGCCAAGGATGCTGCCTGCAGTGCACATGGCTGCCACCATCCCCCAATATCATCTGACCCAAGATGTCAACAGCAATGAAGTTGAAAACCCACGCTCTGGAGTTTCAGTCTCTTGGCCCTTTTTGCCCTCCTTTGTTGAAATACTACAGCATTACATCTTGATTCTTTTTTCAAGATAATCCAGTAATAGTAGAAAACGATGTGTTTTCCTATCACCTTGCTCAAGAATAAAGCTGTAATCTTTGCAAAATAGATAACCTTACTTGTCACTCAAAATGCAAACTGTCAGAAGGGGTAAGAGATTAACTGATCTCACTGCCAACTCTTACAGAGTCATTATTTTCCCCTCTAACTGCCTCCTCCCTATCCTTGCTGATGAAGATGTTTTAAAACAGAAGACAATTAGAGGCTTTTTGTTTATGGAAAATGAAGTGTTCAGGCACAAAAGAATGCACAGTGGACCTTTTCATTAAAAGATTTTCTTAAGTGGCTGTTTGTCACTTTAGGAACTCCTGTTGTTGCTGCCCTTGTTTCCATACATAAACACAAGCATCTGTAGGTTTTCGGGATGTTCTTCAGAATGTCACACCACTAACTTCCTGTTGGTTTGCCTCAGATGACTTTTCAGACTTGAAATCACATTTCCTAAGAGCTTATCTTTGGAAATATTGTACAGGCTATTGTGAACTGACAGCTAGAGACTGACATCTACTCACTGGTGAGTTTTATTTAGCTGAGATGGAATTTAAATCTTTTAAAATCAGTTGTCAATGATTTTAAAAAATTAGTAGAGTCCTCATAAGAATCTAGACTTTTTTTCTTTTCTGAAAAGTAGAAAGACCTGGTTTTGGAGCTATCTCTGCTGCAGAAGGACAGGAGCTGCAGGCCTTAGACAGGGCGGGCGCCCGCCAGCTTTCTCTCGTCCCACCAGCCTCTCTGACACCTGCCCTTCTGCTTCTTGCTGTCATTTGAATTTGCAGCCCCTGCTCTGCTGCAATTGATTTCTGTGATTGCAAATGTTTGGTAGCAAATATAACCCAATCTTTGGTGCATAAAGTAATTTAGCCACTCCTATGAGAAGCAACTAAGGCCATTTTGGAGGAGGATGGGAAATGTGCTGAGACTAGAGATGCAGCTGCGATTGGAAGGGAGGGAGGGGTCAGGGAAGAGCCACACTTCAGTGGGAAAACAGGTTCAGAGGCGCCATTCAGCTTCCTCGTATGATCTCCATGGAAAAATCCAAACTTTGGTGAAAAGAGCACACACCAGGTACTAAAAATGAAGAAAACTCAGTCACCCTTACGAGTATGTCAGAGGCCTGTGCCGTGAATCGGCCTGTGCACCATCTTTGCCCAGAATGGTGAGTGCCCAGTCCTGGCCTATGTTCTTGGGGAATCACCACAGTTAGAAATGGAATCCAGGAAGAGTTCCACAAGGTCCTGGGATTATAACGTGTGAGAATTAGGATGTCAGGCAAAGGTGGAGGAAAACGCACTCCCAGATTCAAAGCACAGGGATATGGGATATAGGCTTTGGGATTGAAAGTTTAAGGCCCAAGCCATGGTGACAGGACAGGCTGAGACACAGATCAGGTGTCACACTTCACAGTGACGGTTTCTGGCCTGTGCATGCTTTTGTGGGAAGTCTGAGTTAGCCTAATCTAGAAGACCATGGGTCAACTTGTTCTTCTGTGTGTAGTGGGGAGAGGGCCACCCTTGGGTCAGTCTGAATCTGACAGTGCCTGATTCCTCAGTCACAGCACATTTCCTGTGGGCACTAAGCTAGTGTGACCTCTGACATACCATTTCTCCCATCCTCAGCCACAGTGAAGAGCCCAGGGTGGTCTGGCCCCACAGGGCTCCCGGACTTTGCCCCCTCTCCTTGCCCCAAAACAAGACAAACCAGATCAAATCGTTAAGCTGCCACCTCTACCCAGATTCTAAAAATAGGGAGATAAGAAAAAATTCTAAGTGATAGGGAATTGGGGTGGTTGGGGTGAGGGAATGGACTTCTTGGAGGGCATTTAACCTTACCTGATGAAAGAGAAAAAAGAAAGGCTGAAGAAGGAAAAAACTAAAAACAAAAAAACTTAAAACTGTTATTATTGCTGGAAGCAATTCCAGGAAAGTACTACAGTGGGCTTGGCTTCCCTTGTTTGGAATGTGTAGAGTGGCCATTTGATTTACCATTGAACCTGGATTCTTCCAACAGTAAAAATGGGAAATAGTAAATTTTTTTCCAAGATAACAAAATGAACTGGGACTGGTCCCGCAAACCAAGGGATCAGGTCTCCCTAGTTAGGATCAAAGTAAGGAAGTGCCATTAGCATCACAGCCCCAGGTTAGAAAGCAATTGCAGAGGCCTAACTGCCAGGAGTGTAGTCAATTGTATTGTGATGTTACAGGTGAGGGCCCCAACTGGCTCCCTGTATTTTATGATGGGGAGAGCACTCCCCATCTCTGAGAATCAACATCACCCAGGGACTTAACGTTACCATGTCAGGAATTCATTTTGAACCATTCTGGATTGGTGGCATTTTATTTTTTCTAACGGTGGTGATTCTAATGTGCTACCTCCCCAGAACTCTGCAGCTTCTCCCAGGCTTACCATCCCTTCTCTTCCCCTTCCCCTTTATTGGCTTGTGGTAACTAAGGAATTTCCTCTTTCTTACCCAACACCCCGCAATTGTAGGACAAGGAGAGGTGTAAGGTGAGAATGGTAATTTCTTGTCGCAATTGTAGGACAAGGAGAGGTGTAAGGTGAGAATGGTAATTTCTTGTCGAGGACAAGTGAATGTTAAAGCAAACAAAAAAACCCTGAAACCAAACTCTGTGAAATAATTTTAAAAAGTTTATTCTGAGCCACATTTGAAGACCAAGGCCTAGAGCCATGCCCAGGAAGACTTGAGGACGTGGACTCCCGCGGTTGGGTTTCAGTTTGTGCTTTATACGTTTCAGGGAGACAGAAATTACATGGAAGCTATACATCAAGATGCAGAAGGTGGACCTAGGTTTGGCTCCAGAAGGACTCTTAGGTGGGGTCTTACAGGTTATAGGTGGGCTTAGCAGCAGTTCTCAACCTGTGAGTTGTGATCCCTTTGTAACAATGAAAATACATCGTGGCATTAGGAAGGTTGAGAACCACTGGTTTAAAGAATCTTTGACAGAAGTGAAGCTTTGTGTAAAGGCTTGGAAGGCTTTAAGATAAGGAAGTCTGTTAATCAGAGACAATCCCCAAACACAGACTCAAGTGATCTGTTAAGTAAACTGATGACCTGCAGGTGTGATTTAAGCTTTGTCTTCATAGCCTCAGGCCTGTTAATGAGTTACTGAGAGGCTCTAATAGGGAAGGGGGGCGTGATGTCTGACATGCCCTCTACGCCAGCCGGCAATTCAGTTTTAGTGTATTTCTGGGGTCCCCTTGGCCAAGAGGGGGTCAGTCAGCTGGTGGAGGAGGGAGGTTAAGATATCATTTTAGTTCACACAGGAGGATTTGAGAAGTCATGCTTGGGTTAGTATTTTGTCACTACCTAGAGCCACACAGACACATTTGTTAAATTGGTTGCTACACCTATTTAGCTTTCAGAGACAGACCTTAAAGATTTAATTCAAAGGAATTCACAGAGCATTTGTAGGCCTGGGGAGCTCAGGGCTGCCATGGCTGCTGCTGCTGCTCTACAGAGACATTCAGGACAGCCTGCTCTGTCAAAATCTGAGTCTGGTGGGGGAAAAACACACAGAACCCAGAGAACCGGCTGCTTGGAGCTGAGCTCATTCTCAGTCACGGCCACTCAGCCAGCAGAAACTCCAGTCCCACCCGATAACTTGATGAAAGGTTCTTAAATCCTACGGCGGCCTCTCAGACCACGGAGGGCTCTGTAGACCTCAGCAGGGCTTCCTGGAATGTTCTTGGCTTCCCTCACTCCACCCTTTCCCCTCTTCTCTCTCTGAGGCCTTATCAATAACTCAGTATTTCATTTTCACCTCAAATCTCAGGATCTCCCACGGCCCACCAAGGTTCCAAGGTTCGCAGTTTTCCTTCCTCTCTCTCCACTCTCCCAAACTCTGGTTCCCAACTCTAGCTCTTGTAAACCTTTTCTTCCCTGGGGTTGGTTTCCAGGGCCTGGACTTCATTTTCTTTAATATGTAAATCCTGCATCTTGGCTCCTATTCTAATCACCAGGACAGAAGGTCAGGCTCTTAGAAGCCTAGAGGTGGAAGGTGCAGGGGTAATGTTATAACTGCTGGAAGCTGACCTAGTTTCTCTCTGCCCCACGCATATGTACACAAGCGTAACCAGGTGAACAGCCATGGGAATCATGAAACAGTCAGGAAGGGTGTTGAGTGAGCATGATAGCAGGATATGGAAATAAATGTCAGATGAGTGCTTCTCAGTTAAATTTTACTACCGAACCCCTCTGCAGCATAAAATGTTTGCCAGAGGAACTAAAACTGACTTTCAATATCCCAGTGCTGTTAGTGTTTCACAGTAACAAAGTGGAAACCATTGTCTTGTTGTTCCAATAGGAGTCAGATGTGGCGAGGTACGTACAAATTCTTTAAAAGGAAATTAAAACATATTACCTTTTAGGTCCATAAGAACAGTGTATTAATAACAGGCAAAATATACAAGTTTGCTAATTATTTTTCTTGTTTGTATTCCTTATTAGACTGGGATCTCCTGGATAGAGTAAACTGTTAATCTTTGTAATTCTAGCACCTAGTGTTGTGCCTATGGTCATTAATGAGTAAATAATACAGCTGATAGGACCTGAACTTTTGCTAAGTTCCACTACAACCTTGGCATCACGGTCTCCTGGATTTTTGCCATCAATGCTGTTTATACAAAGTATTATCCCAGTACAAGATCTTTTAAGGCTTACATCTTCTAGTTCTTAAAGATTCTTTTTCTTTTATTTACTTTTCCTTCCTTCTACCTCTCTCCCTTGGCCCTTCCCTTCCCCTTTCTCACTTTTTTTCTTCCTGCCTTTCTTGTGCAGTGTTGAAATACTTAGACCAGCACTGTCCAATGGAAACTATGTGGCCACATACATGAACAACAACATTTTAATTTTTCTAGTAGCCTCATTAAAAAGGTAAAAAAGAAAGAAATGAAATTCATTTTGTTATGTTTTATTCAACTCAGTACAGTCAACCCTCCGTATCCATAGGTTTAACATCCTTGGGTTCAACAAACCATGTCCCATGGTTTCAAACCATGTCTGAAATATATTTAAAAAATAAGAAAAAAGTAAAAATACTTTTCAGCCTTGCTAGATGGAAACAAAAAGAAAAGAAAAAAAGAATAACAATAAAAAACAAGTAAAAATTATACAGTATAACAAATACATAGCATTTATGTTGTGTTGGTTATCACAAGTAATCTAGAGATGATTTAAAGTGTGTAGGAGGATATACATAGGTTATTTGCCAACACTATATATAAATAAGGGACTTGAGTATCTGTGAATTTTGGTATTTGCCGGGGACCTAAAACCAAGCCCCCAGAGATACTGAGGGTCAACTGTATATACAAAATATTGCCATTTCAACATGTAATCAATGTAAGAAGAGTGTTAAAGAGAGAATTACAGTCGATTTCTCATACTGAGTTTTGAAAACCTGGTGAACATTTTATATGCTAAATATATAAGATAGCCAGATTTCAAATGATCAATAGGTACATATGGATAACGTGTGTTGTATTGGACAACGTAGTTTGGGGCCATCTGAGTTAAGATCGAAATTGCTAACCAGTCATCTCAAGCCATTTTCTGAATAATCCATCTTTTCCTCATATTCAAAGTGACCCATTTATTTATGTACCGACATCCTGTGAATAAGCGTGGCATTCAACACACAGTGGTAGAAGGAATGGATGATACGATGACATGATTTGTTTTAGAAGAATAAGATCCTGAAGAACTTGAGGGAGGGGAAGACTTGACATTAATAATATGTACAGTCTGAACACACATCGTATCTCTGATATTAGACCAGTTACTTGACAATTATTACCTCGTGTGCTGCTCACAGCGTATTGTATGAGATTGACATGATTAGCTTCACCTTTACAAAGACATGGAGACTTAGTGAAGTTTAGCAACTTGCTCAAGGTTAGAATCAGAGTAAGTTGTGGAGCCAGATTTGAAGCTCCATTTGTCTTATCGCAGACCGAACTCTTCACCACTTCATGCTGCCTTGACCCTGAGACTTCAGACATATCACCGAAAATACACATTCATCCCACCAAGTTAGAAAAAAGACAATTGCTTGAGATTTTTCAATTTGTTTCCAGAACATTCATTGGAAAGGTACTTAGAAAATTATTTTATATTTTTTGAAGAGAGAATAGAGAATATAGAACTTGTATTTTATGGTGCAAAATGAAAACAATAGACGATTAAATAGTTTCACAAAGATATTAGCAGTAGAACCAAGGAGTTACCATTATTCCGTTCCTCTTCTGAATATCTTCTAATCACTAAAAATGTCCTCCTCGTTAGATTGAGGTTAGAAGTGAGGTTGCTAAATTAGGTAAGTCTCCTCTTTACCTATTCTGTAAGGTAGGCTGCCTGTTGAAAGTTAGAAAATAATGAATTCCCGTGCATATGTAATTGTACAGATAATTGCCTCTATCATTTAAAAATATCATTTGCCAAAATGGTGTATATGATTAATTATGTACATTTATCATCGAGTCAGCTCAGGTACATTATAAAACTCTTTCCTTGAGCTCGTGAATCTTTCCTCCCTTTTTATTTCTTCCAATGTGAGTCATTTAGTAATTCAAAATTTTTTGTTATTCCTTAAGCCATAATTCACCTACATAGGAACCAGCAACTAAGTTCCTCCCGGGCTGCAGAGAGGTAGCTTTTAACTTAGGATTTAAAAGAATAAAAGTGATATTTAAATTTCCCCCCTTGTTTTATGGCCGCCCCTAAAACTGAAATCCTGAGGAAAGGACCATTGACTGATGGACATTCAAGTATCTCTAGTATCATTTCCTCAGGTCCAAAATGAAACCAAGGAGAAAAAAATCCTAATGAATTAACAATATAAAAGTATACAGTACTCCTGAAATCCTGCCCTGTGGAACCCACCTGGTGTGAATACAGTGTAAACGAAAATAATAGTAGCTGTTAAAGGACAGCCTCAGGCTTTAACATAAGGTCTCCTGATGGGCTCCTGTTTCTGTCCTACCCCGAATTCTCAGAACACCTGGAATGATCTTGTTAAACCTAAGTCCTATTCTTACCTTTAAACCCGCCACTCTTTCCTCATCCTTCTGGATTTGAAGTAAAAGTCTCAGTTTTGACAAAGTGTTATGATGTCTAAAAGACCCAGCCCCTGTTGCCCCAAGATGTCCTCTCCATCTGCCTGTCCCCGAACTGACTCTCTCAGCCACGGTGGCCTCTTGCTACTCTACTCCCCAAATACTCTGGGCAGGCGCCCGCTTCACAGCAACCGTGTCCGCTGTTCCCTCTGCCTGGGCCATGATCCTGTCCCTCTTATCAGCACGGCTCCTGCCCCTACCCCCCCCCACCCCACCCCTCTCAGGGGTGTTTGCTTAAATGTCATCTCTCAGCAAGACCTTCCCTGGCTTCTCCCCCTACGATTGCAACTCTCCCCCCCCTCGGGGACTACCTGTCCCCATTACCTGCAAAGTCTTTTCCTTTGCATGTATGACTTCTTAATGCGCCACGTGTCTTTGCTATTAATCTTGTGTATTCATTTCTCCCTCCACTAGAAAGTAAGCTCTGTGTGGCAGGGATTTTAATCTGGTTCACTGATGAATTCCCAGCTCCTGAAACAGTATCTGACTCATAGGAGGTGCTCACTAAGTGATTGTTGATTGAATGAATTACAGCATCCTTTATTTTTATTTGTTGAATTTGGCAACTCTACTTCCCAGCATAGAAAAGATCATTATGGATAGTCCAAAACACTTATCTACATAATTCAAAATCTCAAAAGAGGACAGGCCCTCTCGGTCCCAGCTCGTTTACAAAACTCAACAAGGACCTCAGGATGGTAGGCAGGGGCAGCCGTCCTTCACTGTGGGATGCAGTACTTTGGTAATCAATCACTTTTTAATTGTCTGTGTCACTTGCTGGACTACAATGTAAGCTCTGTGAGGTCAGGAACCAGCCAGCTTGGTCTTGCTCACTGCCATATCCTCAAAAGAGGGCATGCATTAGAATAAATTTATTTTCAATAAACTTATAAATAAATAAATAGTTTTACATTTGTGAATGGATAAATGAGTTAATGGACGCAAGTGATACAGCAGGCATGTTATTAACAGTATTAATAGGTTTTTGATATCATCAATACAAGGTGGGGTGATATGTGACTTAAATATTTAATGACACTGTGCTGAAACACCTGTGCAGAGCCATTTATAATTTGAATTTACCTGCCAACCTGACCAACTGCCACCCCACCATCAGAGTATGCAGGAATTCAAACCATGAATCTGCCAAGTAATTGTGGGTTCTTTGCTCCATTTCTGACTGGCTTCTTCAGAGGTGGTCACTTTCCTTCCTTCTAAATGGAGCGACCTTTGGTCAGTCCTGGCCCCGGGTGACAAGTATTCTTTAAGGTGGGTTTTGTAGCTCTCTGCTGGGGTTCATCCTGTAGAACTTCTCTGCTTCTCTTTCCTCTGGAGGAAAATCCTTCTTTTCCAAATCTTTGAGAGCCACTGAACCGTCCCTCCCTCTGATCTCCCTGCCTTGTAACCCTGAGAGCTGGTTCCTACCAGCAACCACAAGGGAAGGCACGGCAGGAGAGCAGGCACGCCCCTTCCTGCATTCATTCATTCATTCATTCATTCATTCTGGGCATATTTACCAGCGCTGTGCACAGCACTGAGTTCTGGAGAGATAAACGGGAGCACCTGAACTAGAGAGGGGAGACCAACACAAATATGCGATTTCAATCAGGGCCCAAGCAGAATAAAGAGAAGGCCCTCGGTGCCAGGTGGTGATCAAGAGAAGGCTTGGTGGATGCTATGGAATCGGAAGAGATTAGACCAGGGAAGTGAATACAAGTTAACCAGGTAGGGGCCTGAATGTTTCAGACAGAGGGACGAGCATAAGCAAGAACCCGGAGAGCACAGCTGCACAGCTTCTCTGAGCACATGACGGAGGCCAGCGCGGCCGAGTTCCTGCTTGTGTGCAGAATTCTGTGAGGTGAGGTCCTAGAGAAAGGCGGGGATCGGTAATGCAGGGATCTGTAGGCATGTTAAGGATTTTAACGTTACTTTGAGAAGTATGGGAAGCCATCTGAAGGGTGAGGCTGACATCAGGATTTCACTCTGAAGTAGATCACTCCAGTTAGGTGTTGGCCAGAGGTCAGAGTAGATGGCTGGGATGACTCCAGAGGCAACTTGATATAGAAATGAGAATTGGTGGTGCCTGTGGCTCAGAGGAGTAGGGCGCCAGTCCCATATGCCGGAGGTGGGAGGTTCAAACCCAGGCCTGGCCAAAAACTGCAAAAAAAAAAGGAAAGAAAGAAAAGAAAAGAAAAAGGAACTTGGCGGCGCCTGTGGCTCAAAGGGGTAGGGTGCCGGCACCATAGGTGGGAGGTGGCAGGTTCAGACCCAGCCCCGGCCAGAAACTACAAAAAAAAAAAAAAGAAAGAAAAAAAAGAAAAGAAAAGAAAAAGGAACTTGGCGGCGCCTGTGGCTCAAAGGGGTAGGGTGCCGGCACCATATGCTGGAGGTGGCAGGTTCAGACCCAGCCCCGGCCAGAAACTACAAAAAAAAAAAAGAAGAAGAAAGAAAGAAATGAGAATTGGGGGAACTAATGTTCACATTCCCTCCAGGGTGCTGAGCTCTCCACTTCACCCAGCCTGTGAGCTAGTTCTCACTGGGGACTGGTGGAGGACTGCACCTTGAGCTTGGCCTGCTGGAGAACAGTAGTGCCTAGAACGGGTACCTAGGTCTGTTAAATGAGTGGGTGTGCTGTTTAGACTTGCTCTCTTTGAGGGATTACAGCAAAGCCATGAGGAAAAGTCAAGGAGAAGGCTGGGAAGGTGGATCTGATGGTTGTGACATTAGGTCCTGGGGCTAACGCCGGGAAGTCAGCCTTGAAGAGACTAATGATTGGAGCTTTGAGCATAGGTGTGATTGTTAAAGAAGATGATGTTAGTAAAGAAGAAAAGGAGGTTTAAAGAAAAGCATGCATGTTTAAGGAATGGGTGTTATGTATTTATTTATTTATAACAATAAGTATTCTACACATACTTATTGTTTACTGTGAGCCCAGCATTGGGCTCTGAGCTATAAACTAGGTGCCAGAAGAAGCCGGTTGGAGGTAAAAGAGAGCTCTGCAAATGTGAAATAACAAAGGCAGAGGATAAGAAAGTTTCCAGAAGGAAGGGTAGTCCATAGCTCCATCGCTGCAGAAGAAGAAAGTTCAGTGATTGCTGGGAAGATAACTTTGAGTGGGTGGATTGGTTCCCACCCGAGGTGGTGCACATAACAGACCTAGGGAACCAGGGACCCGAGGGACCCTGACAAAACCCTTGCCCATTTTAAAACTTTTAACTATAAGAAGATGAGACTTGACATACAAAATTTCACTTTACATCTCACTTTCTTGAAACACATCTATTCCATCTGCAGAAAGAGAGCTGTGCTTCCCAGTCCTGCTCTGGCTGTCCGCCAAGAGCAGAGATGTTATAATTTGAAGTTGACAGCAAGACGACCCTTCCAGGGTCACTATGGTTTCTGCCTCGTGGAAGATCCTCCTGCTGAAATATGGAGGTGCCATGATGTGAAATCAATAGTAGTGAGTGATGCAGAGATTTGAGATGAAGCTAAACATAGCTTCCTTTGATTTTACCATTTCATTTTTCTTGCTGTACACCACTTGAGAAGAAGAATCACCTCTGGATAAATCATCTACTCAGGTTAGCTATTCTAACCAAATGATATTATCCAAAGTGGACCATTTAGGGTTCCTTGTAAGGCTTTTGTTGAAGGATAGGACTCTCTGTGAAATGTATAAAGTAGCAGAAACATTTCTATTAGAAATACTCAGAAACTTGTGAGTGGTAATTACAGATTTAACACTAAATAATTCAGAAATGAAAAACTGAAGTCATGAAAGAACATTTGAGTTGAATCCTATTCATATTTTTATTTCTAATAATTTATGAAGATTTTGTGTTCTCTCTTACTATACAACAAGCCACCCCAAGATGTGGGAGCTTAAAACAAGAACCGTTCACTCAGCGCAGGGTTCTGGGGGTCGGCAGTGCAGGCTGGCTCAGGTGGACATTCTTCTGGTCTCAGCTGGGCCTTCTCAGGCCTGTAGGTAGCTGTCAGTCGTGTGGGTAGCCTTGCTTCTAGGGATTGGCTTGGACAACACAGATGACTACATTACTCATCTCTCGTTAAGTAGAAGGCCAGCTTGGGCTTATCCATATGGTAACTGGGCAGAATTCCTAGAGAAAGTAGGGCTTACAATTGGTACGACGTTGCTTTTGCTACATTCTGTTAACCAAAGCAAGTCACAAGGTCAGCTTAGATTCAAGGTGAATAAATGAACTTTGTTGATGGGGTGGGAGGATCACTGCAAAATTACACTGTAGGGAGGCCATTTTGGCCATTTTGCTATCTAACCATAGATGGTCCATCATTTTTATCCTTTTGATTTTTGTGTTGGTAGAAAAAATGTGCAATATTTGTAGACTACCTTTGGAAAGGAAAATATTTTCTTTTCCTGGATGGCAGTTTCAAACTAGCACCTCCCTTAAAGCAGGCAATGAGGATGGGATTGTGTTAACTAAAATATTTTCTACTTAAGTTTTTGTTTCTGTAACTGTAAGGAAAGCTCTCATGGTTTCCGTGCCTGTTGGTCTAGGTCTGTGTGACATAACCAATCCCAGACAAAGCAGAATTTCTTAATGGCAAGAAACACTGTCTAGCTGAAGGCCTGGTAATCTTGTATAAAAATTTCAGAATTGCCAGTGGGAAAAGAGCATTTACTTGACAAATGGTGCTATTTCCGTTTTGGTCTGTCCAATTTTAAACTCTCTCTTATTAAAATGGCAAATTCAGGCCCCAGAATTTATTGAACAAGTGAAATACATAACTGGAAGACAGATACTTCCCCACCTCTCTCTATAAGGTATAGATTTCTCATGGATGCAAGGAAATTTCACGGAAAGGGGGTTTTACAATTATTTTGTATGCAGATAAAGAAAATAAAACTTTTGGATGTCTTGGCTCAAATGGAATGGGAGCTCACTTAATAGCCCGTGTAGTACTTTAAGATGATTTATTATTATGCTAATATTTTAATGTAATATTTATTAAGCATTGGAAGTGCACAGAACACTAGATAGCCCACATAAAAGATCCTGATGGCTTTCAAGGAAAAGGGCTAAGGAATGCACTCTCCTAATCCACGGGAAAAGAGGGTAATTTAGAATCTGGCTGAACCAATAAATCCTATTTAATTTAGCATATATCACATGCCCCCAAAAAGGGAGGCTAATGGAAATAGAGAGTGGTAATCTCTGATTAATAGGTAGTCATTTTAAGAGCACACTTTCCTTGAGACTTGATTTTAGAAAGAATCAATTTAGTAAAATATTTCTCATTTAAAAAAGGTTTGGTCAATAATCCTCAGCATTATCATCTGACGTTCTAAGATCATAAGTTACAGTGCTTTCTATAGAGACCAGCTTTCGAAGCATTATCCCAAACAACAAGATAAAATGCTTTTAAAAAAATTACCTTACCTGTAACTTCCATAATGAAATTTACAACGCTGGCATAGGATATTTGGAAGTCTCAGACTTGAGTCATAAATCTGCAGTGGGAGGCCAATTTTTCTTAAACATTAACAGTGTATTTTAAAAGACTGTTTCTACTATAGCCAAGTAAAACGATAAAAACATGAGATCATTATTTAGATGACTAAGCCAAAAAAAGGGGGGAAATGTCCAGAGTTAAAAAACGTCATTGCCAAAATCCTTTTAAAGAAGTGTTTTTATCTAAAATAAATAAATAAATAAATAAAAACACATGAATTTGAGGAAAGGATACCTTAGTTTTACCTAATCCTCTCTTGCTTCGCCAGTGTAGATCTGGTGGGGGGAGGAAAGCCAAAGCTAAAACAGGGGCTTAGAGACAGCATTTCCTATTTTATATAATCACGCTTACTGACAAAGGGCTGTATCCTCAATTCACCTGTAAGTGGAAATCTCACAGAAGATGATGAAAATCTTTGGTGAAATTGATTGAAAAATAAGTGACCTCTCTCTC